>JAGSMR010000011.1:4552500-4630000 GCA_029286605.1 Sericinus montela
TGTATATATATATATGTATATATATATATATATATATATATATATATATATATATATATATATATATATATATATATATATATATATATATATATATATATATATATATATATATATATATATATATATATATATATATATATATATATATATATATATATATATATATATATATATATATATATATATATATATATATATATATATATATATATATATATGTATATATACCGCGACAGGAGTCTGAGATTCAATCCTCTTACACCCTCCATTAAGCTTTTGAACTCATAAAGCTCCTTTTTAAGTAACATGACTTTTAACTTTGTAGCTTACATGTTTGCCTGTTTACGGTGAGATGTGATTTAAATTTTCAGACAAATATTTTACAGTGCAAATTTTATCTTATTTATCTCGTTAGACTTTCTTAGTCTTAAATTAAATGAATTTAGAGATCAGTGGTTTATTTTGAAGAGTACCTATAGTTACAATTTATGACCAATATTCTCAAAATTTTTTTAAGGATTGTCATCTAAAGTTTCGAACGTTTAATTAAAGCTTAAACTCACAAATAACTGAACTCGAATAAATTTTTAACATTCTAACGTTTTCTTTTGGAACAAAACCGGGAAATTTATTAATTAATTGTTTGATTCAACTCGCTTTTTATGCATAAATTTATAACAAACATGCAGCCGAACAAAGGGCTGCAGAAATGTCAAGCAAGGAAATGAGGGACCAAAAATATTAAAAATGAAATTGAGAGGGAAAAAATACCACCGAGTCCAATATACATAGCCCAGGGGACTGATCATTTAACGAACAACAAGAAAAGTAGTAGAGAAGGAAAGAGATACGCGATCTAAATCTACCTACAATGTTTTCAAGCGTCAAAAGATGCTTCGTAGCAATGACTAAAATACAGTATAGCGATGTTAGTACGTTGTGATCTTTTTCTACCTACAATTACATTTTAATTTAAGTTACGATAGCCGAGTCGTTGGGTGGTCGGAATTTCGAGTCGAAAGACCCGAGTTCGATCCCCAGGTGGCAGTACCAATGAGATTTTTAAAACTTATGTACGAATTTCATCGTTGTCTTGGACATAAAGGCGGCGACGGGCTCACCTATCACGTTGTCCCGAAAATATCTTCGGTGGAAGGTGGGTCAAAGGGACTTAATTGTCTAGACTTGACCTCTGTCTACGCCTGTATTGGGAATTGCGTGAAGATATTATAATTACATTTTTCTTTTTACAGGTATTTTTACAGCATATTCAATGAAATATATCAAAAAACTAAGATCTTCCCATATTTTTACAAACGTCAGTCCTGAATCACATGCTTTGAGAAATATTAGAGCAGGAGAATGATAGTGAAATTCATACATCCTCGAAATAATATATTCTTTTAATTATAAATATTATTTATCTAACGTGCAGGCTTATATATATATATATATATATATATATATATATATATATATATATATATATATATATATATATATATATATATATATATATATATATATATATATATATATATATATATATATATATATATATATATATATATACATATATATATATATATATATATATATATATATATATATATATATATATATATATATATATATATATATATATATATATATATATATATATATATATATATATATATATATATATATATATATATATATATATATATATATATATATATATATATATACATATATATATATATATATAAAAGGATGGTGGGTCAAATTAATAGATTTCCCGGTTTTGTTCCGAGTCTTGTGATGTTCCTTCAAAATAAACCACTGATCTCTAAATTCATTTAATTTAAGACTAAGAAAAGTCTAACGAGATAAATAAGATAAAATTTTGCACTCGTAAAATATTTGTCTGAAAATTTAAATCACATCTCACCGTAAACAGGCAAACATATAGCTACAAAGTTAAAGTCATGTTACTTAAAAGGAGCTTTGCGAGTTCAAAAGCTTAATGGAGGGTGTAAGAGGATTGAATCTCAGACTCCTGTCGCGGTATATACATACTTGAAAAATGAAAAGAAAAATAGTTTTAGGTTTTTATCTAAAATCGATGTTGATATTCCATTTACATAAATAATTATGCATGTATGTATGATTATTAGTTATTATTTGTACCGGCCTATACAAGTCCGTACAGGTGATAGGGCTCAGCTTAAAAGAGAATTTGCCAAAATTACCACAGTGTTTGAGTTTGAGAACCTATTGCTTTATAATAAAGATTAATAAATATATTCAAAATATTTATTAACATGATTGCTTTCATCGATATCTCTTTTATTGTATTAGATTTCACATATTTTAATACATATTATCGCAACAATTAAGAAGATATAAATAAGATATGTGGAAGAAATCCTTAATGAACGCGAGAATGTGTGACCACGTCTTTGTAACTCTAAACCATAAAACTATGGCTCCTAGAGGATCCTTCAGCGCTTCGCTGCAGGAACGATCTTCTCCCACCAATACATCACGTATAACATAACTAAAAAATGTTAAGTGCTTTGATGAAGATGTGACCATAAATTTGTTGTGAAATTTAAAAATGTTTTTTAAGTATTTAGAATAAATAATACGTCAACGCTAGTCATTACATACTTATAACACTTCCTTCATATATATATATATATATATATATATATATATATATATATATATATATATATATATATATATATATATATATATATATATATATATATATATATATATATATATATATATATATATATATATATATATATATATATATATATATATATATATATATATATATATATATATATATATATATATATATATATATATATATATATATATATATATATATATATAGGTATAGGAATAAATTATAAGCCTGCACGTTAGATAAATAATATTTATAATTAAAAGAATATATTATTTCGAGGATGTATGAATTTCACTATCATTCTCCTGCTCTAATATTTCTCAAAGCATGTGATTCAGGACTGACGTTTGTAAAAATATGGGAAGATCTTAGTTTTTTGATATATTTCATTGAATATGCTGTAAAAATACCTGTAAAAAGAAAAATGTAATTATAATATCTTCACGCAATTCCCAATACAGGCGTAGACAGAGGTCAAGTCTAGACAATTAAGTCCCTTTGACCCACCTTCCACCGAAGATATTTTCAGGACAACGTGATAGGTGGTGAGCCCGTCGCCGCCTTTATGTCCAAGACAACGATGAAATTTGTACATAAGTTTTAAAAATCTCATTGGTACTGCCACCTGGGGATCGAACTCAGGTCTTTCGACTCGAAATTCCGACCACTCGACTCGGCTATCGTAACTTAAATTAAAAATGTAATTGTAGGTAGAAAAAGATCACAACGTACTAACATCGCTATACTGTATTTTAGTCATTGCTACGAAGCATCTTTGACGCTTGAAAACGGTATGGGTGAATTTAGATCGCGTATCTCTTTCCTTCTCTACTACTTTTTCTTGTTGTTCGTTAAATGATCAGTCCCTGGGTTATGTATATTGGACTCGGTGGTATTTTTCCCTCTCAATTTCATTTTAATATTTTGGCCCCTCATTTCCTTGCTTAACATTTCTGCAGCCCCTTTGTTCAGCTGCATGTTTGTTTTACCCTATGCATAAAAAGCGAGTTGAATCAAACAATTAATTAATAAATTTCCCGGTTTTGTTCCAAAAGAAAACGTTAGAATGTTAAAAATTTATTCGAGTTCAGTTATTTGTGAGTTTAAGCTTTAATTAAACGTTCGAAATCCTTTAGATGACAATCCTTAAAAATTTTGAGAATATTGGTCATAAATTGTAACTATAGGTAATTTCCTTCAAAATAAACCACTGATCTCTAAATTCATTTAATTTAAAACTAAGAAAGTCTAACGAGATAAATAAGATAAAATTTTGCTCTCGTAAAATATTTGTCTGAAAATTTAAATCACATCTCACCGTAAACAGGCAAACATGTAAGCTACAAAGTTAAAAGTCATGTTACTTAAAAGGAGCTTTGCGAGTTCAAAAAGCTTAATGGAGGGTGTAAGAGGATTGAATCTCAGACTCCTGTCGCGGTATATACATACTTGAAAAATGAAAAGAAAAATAGTTTTAGGTTATTATCTAAAATCGATGTTGATATTCCATTTACATAAATAATTATGCATGTTTGTATGATTATTAGTTATTATTTGTACAAGCCTGTACAAGTCCGTACAGGTGATAGGGCTCAGCTTAAAGAGAATTTGCCAAAATTACCACAGTGTTTGAGTTTGAGAGCCTATTGCTTTATAATAAAGATTAATAAATTTATACTAAATATTTGTTAACTTGATTGCTTTCATCGATATCTCTTTTTATTGTATTAGATTTCACATATTTTAATACATATAATCGCAACAATTAAGAAGATATAAATAAGATATGTGGAAGAAATCCTTAATGAACGCGTGAATGTGTGATCACGTCTTTGTAACTCTAAAGCATAAAACTATGGCTTCTAGAGGATCCTTCAGCTTTTCGCTGCAGGAACGATCTTCTCCCACCAATACATCACGTATAACATAACTAAAAAAAATGTTAAGTGCTTTGAAGAAAAAAATTAACATTAGATCTCAGATGTGACCATAAATTTGTTGTGAAATTTAAAAATGTTTTGTTTAAGTATTTAGAATAAATAATACGTCAACGCTAGTCATTACATACTTATAACACTTCCTTCATATATATATATATACATATATATATATATATATATATATATATATATATATATATATATATATATATATATATATATATATATATATATATATATATATATATATATATATATATATATATATATATATATATATATATATATATATATATATATACATATATATAGATACCGAAGATATTTTTGGGACTACGTGATGAGTGGTGAGCCGTCGCCGCCTTTATGTCCAAGCCAACGATATAATTCGTACATAATTTTTGAAAAACCCATTGGTACAAGCCTAATGTGGGGAAGTCTTTTTAAGAACATTTGGGGAGGGAAAGTTTTCAGTGAGTTTTGAGTTTTAAAATTAATCAATCTAATCAGTCCAAAGATGAAATATAATATAAAGAAATTTCGTATCTATATGAAAGAAAGAAGAAAGAAAAGAAAAGAAAAGAAAAGAAAAGAAAAGAAAAGAAAAGAAAGTTTATTCATTGCCACAATTGTATACATATAAACAATTAAAAGAACAATTTAAATAAATGGTTAGATAGTAGCAACGAAAAGGCATCCGACTCAGCAATATGCTGCAGCATTGTATCTGTAGCGCTGATATTCTGTCGGTGCCGCTCGAAACTTAAAGTAGCTCAGCGTGCAGCAGGGCCAAGGTAGCTGACATATCCAGCCTTTGGCAACGGGTCGGCTACAGAGCTTGAGTAGTAGACAACCGTTAGGCAAGACAGGTTCACGAATGGCAACCACGTACAGGTAGATGTCCAGTGTACGATGTTTCTTTTCTCATGATGGAGCGACGCTCTGGAGGATGTTGCGGGAAGTCGAAGGATACAGATGGCACGCGCCGTCCTATGTGTCAATCTTCTGGACAGGCTTATATCCAGCAGTAGATATCGGCTGAAATAAACTCTTCTCGATTTTAGAGAAAATGGAAAAGATAACTCCATAAATAAATCTGGCAGTACTAATCTATATGTCAATACTGGTTTGGAAATATTTAATTTCTTTTGGTGTATTTCGTAGACATGACAACTAGTTTGACATTCGTTTTGGACGCCGACTATAATAAAAATATGTGATAGTATCAAGCGCTGTACCTTAATGAAAATATGTAAATCAGCTGAGAAATATTTAAAACATTCTAAACATTCGGACTTACGCTTCCGATTCTTATTTATAATGCATACGGCCAGGGAGTTGAATACTCTTCCGGTATCATGTATTTCCGGAAGAATACGACTTTAACCTTTTCAAGGTGCGAGTACTCAAGCTTCTCATGATTAAACTCGCTCCATCGTAGACCTCGTCTATGCCGTCGTGGTCGATGAAGGTCAAGAGTCTACTCATTTTTTAAATAAAAGAAATATTTTTATATGTAATTTAAATATAAAAAATACTTATTACATTATACGACGTAACACAACAATCATTCAAATACTGAATTCTGGTTTAATAAATATATTATATTTAATTAGTCTAAGAAAATTCTCCGTAATATCGAGTAACCAATACAGATGAGATTCAAGTTTTACAGCCACAATTTTCTACTGATAATTTTTATACTACGAAACCTTCAAATATTCTATCATGACATTTACATACGACAAAGAGATGAATAAACAAAAATAAATGTCACAAGATCAAATAAAAAAAAATTTATAAAATATGAATTCTGTACTTAAATGGAATATAAAGCAGTTTCTGGGCAGTATTGGCGAAATATTTTTTTCAGTGGAAATTTTACAAATATTAATGGGTTTATGATTGCTTTTGATTTGATTGATTTTACACTCTCATCGAAATACAAAAAAAAATTGTAGACGTGTAAGACATGTACAATACTTGAAAAGATAATTACGAAAAATTGTTGTATTGTTGAAAATTATTTAGATTATTAATGACACAGTAAAAAAAATATAGCATTTGAGTTAAAAGCGAAAGTACCCACTATAAAAATGTGGGTTGAATTTTACTTACCTAAACGCTAAAAATAGAGAAAAAGGTTGAAATAAAATGCACACTATTTTAGATTTGGAAACAAATTACGACCACAACGTTCGCAAATCCCTCAATGATGAGCTTTTACCGTACTATTGAAAGTAGATCAAAATTATTTTTTTGACAGCTTTCCATTTTCAATGAAATAAAACAAAAGTCTTTTATAAACATACTTTTAAGTCTTTTATAAATATAACCCAACTTTACCAAATGATGAAATAGATATACCAGAATAACAAATCTTAGTATATTTTTATACTTATTTTTATTCTACAAATAGCTTTGTGTTCATTTTACCACAAATTAGAAAGGCATTAGTTTAAGATATTCTTAGTATAATTTTCCTCTCTACTCTCAAGCCAGGGGCACTCTAAAGCCGGCAACGCATCTGCTATGCTTCTGGTATTGCGGGTGTTCATGGGCGGCGGTAATCACTTACTTACCATCACGTGAGCCACCTGCTCGTTTGCCTCCCTTTTCTATAAAAAAATAGAGCCTAAATGACCTCAGCATAAAAAACAACTCTTAGAAATTATATAAATGAATATGTTTTTATCTCGGAAATTACTTGAACTAAGTTTATACATATACAGGTACAATCTGTAGGTTAAATTAACACACAAGTGATCAAATTCGTTTCGCTAGCAAAAATATTAAACATTAACATGTCATTAGTTTATTATTTCCCGTGATTTCATTCAATTCAATTCAAGTAAATTTTAGACTTTGCTTTAACTTATGATCATATTCGAAAATTATTTAAAAACTTCTACGTAAATAACTAGTAGAAAGGGGTTTCAAGTATGTTATATATAAATAATGTGTCATTGGACTGAAAACTAAAATATCCATAGTCGTATGTACAAAGCTCAATAGATAGTCATTTGGGACTCAGACGTCACCATTTTACATCTTTCTGCAAATACAGTGTCATATCAATTAGGTAATTGAACCGTGTACCGAAAATTGCTCGCTATTATACGAAAAAATATCTAATACGTTTTATTGATCATGTAAAGCATTTCTTTAAAAAAGTTAAATAAATGCTGTTTTAAAATAGCAATAGTAGGGGATTTGGATGTTCTTTCCTTTTTGAAGATTTGTTGGCGTGGTTTTATTAGAGATACAGCCGCATTGTCGTACGTAACGTTTCATTTTGTTATTTTTGTTGCTCTTACTAGTTTTAAGTTAGATGTTAAAAATTTGTTAATATTTTGTGTTTAATTTTTCAATATTGAATTCATTACAAAGTCAAATTTACACGAACTAAAAGTACCAATGTCTTTTATCATCACGCAATTTACTCGCTACTGATGGTCTACTGTTGTCACATTGTCCAAAACAAGCTTAGGTGGAAAGAGGCGTGAAAAGTCTTTATTTTCTAGATTTCTGACTACCCCAGTGATGAAGAAGAAGGATGAATATATGAAGAACAAAACGCAATTCTCCATACTGCCATATGCAGAAGACGATGAAGTCAAGTCGACCCATTATACTTCGATATTCACATATTCATAAAACAACACATGCTATCATGACTCAAGAACAAACATTAATTCAAATAAATGTTTGCCCCCAGCGTAATGCGAACTCGAAACCCTTAGCTTCAAAGGGTCCAGGACCTTCAGCAATTATGAAAAACAAAAAATAATAGTGAAGAAGCGTTAAAAGTCTACACTCTTGAAGCAAAACATGTGTCGCTTTGTTGACGGTGGTACATGTTATCTGGTTTCGAGTGTGGTAGTGCTTTCTACAGAATTAGTGTATGTGTCTGTGGGAGGGAGGGTAGTGCACTTTTCTTTTCAGACCAGGTATGCTTTTTATATTATCATGCGGAGTGGTGCAATGTGATTGCACCTAGTCAGGTCATAAATTCTGTCACATGTTTAACCTAAAACAATTGAAACAAGTTTATTCATTATGTAACTATTTATGTACCAAAATGAACTTAACAAAACATAGATTCTTATGACACTAAAGTTTATTCAAAATGGCCTCCGTGATTTTGAATACAGGCATTCAATCTGTGCGGCCAGTCGTCTATTGCAGCACGAACGAGGTCCATGTCAATATCGGCGGCTCCCTTTATCAAGGATGTCTTGAGTGACTCCAAATTGGGATGAGGCTTTAAGCACGCCTTTTCCTTCAAGTGTTGCCATATCTTGTAATCTAAGGGATTCAAATCTGGACTGGAGGAGGGCCAGTCTTCGTGCCCGATGAAGTCGATTTCACGCGCCGCCAGTCAGTCTTGTGTGCTCTTCGCTCTATGAGCTGGCGCCGAATCTTGTTGGAATACCCAGTGCCTGTTATTGAACATGGTATGAGAAACAGGTTCCACAAGGTTCGTCAGGACTGTATTTTGATACACAACTGCATTCGTTTTTACACCTTTCTCGCAAAAATGTACCTCTGTTAAGCCCCAATAAGAAACTCCCAACCATACCATGAGCGAGGATGGAAAATGACCTCGTTGGACACGCGGAATACGGTTGCTCGCTTCTTCGATATGCCCGAAGCGCTGAGTCTTCATTTAACACCCTTTTCACCGTGGTTCTGCTTAACCCCATCTGAAGGGCCAACAGTTTCTGCTTACGTTTGGGATTTCTTTGAATTCGAGCCTTCACAGCTTTCATCACTGCTGGAGTCCTAACAGACCGAGGGCGACCACTTCTTGACCTGTCATCTACACTAGAGTCTTCATTGTATCGTTTGATGGTACGATAAACGAATCTTTTGGTTATATTCAAATTTTTCAGTATGTCAAAAACTTGAATTGGCGCGTAACCGTAACAATGCAACGCAGTAACTGCAACACGGTCTCCTTTAAGCATCCACTCCATATTTAAAAATGAGTAAAATTCTAAAAAGTATGTAGTTTTATTTTTATGAACAATTCGAAATTCGAATTCAATAAACTTTTTTGTGGCCAGAGTTCTAAAAGAAAAATTTTTACTGTGTGACCATACTTATGACTGTATATAATAACATCTTAATTAGTAACGATAGCCGAGTGGTTGGGTGGTCGGAATTTCGAGTCAATAGACCCGAGTTCGATCCCCAGTTGGTAGGCTCGTACCAATGGGTTTTTAAAAAACTTATGTACGAATATTGTTGGCTTCGACATAAAGACGGCGACGGGCTCACCACCTGTCACGTTGTCCCGAAAACATCTTCGGTGGAAGGCGGGTCGAAGGGACTTAATTGTCTAGACTCGACCTCTGTCTACCCCTGTATTGGGAATTGCGTGAAGATATTTATATATTTATTTATTTATTTGTATTTAATTTTATTTTAATTAATTTATATACAATTTGTATCATTATTTAAAAAGAATATTCAACACAATAATAACTAAAAATAATATAACTTAAATAATTACTTGTGCCGGCGCAGTGATTGAACGGATCATCCACGTTTTATTCTGAGAATAAAACGGTTAAATATGTAAATTCGATCTCACAGCGGGTGTAAAAATCATTTAAAAACAGAGGGTTTTAACTTCATCAGTAATAATGTTATTTGTTCAGTGTAATGTACACATAAATATCATTTACTCAGGATAAGCAGATGAAGTATTTATTTTAGTTGATCTCAAAGATAAAATACTGGACAGTCAACAGAGAGAGAGAAATTCATAATGTTTGTTGAAATTGAAATAACAAATTTTTAGCTACCTAGTTATTTTGTTTATCTACTTATGTTGTTATAAAACTAACCACTTATACTTTAATATTTGTAATACTATTGTATACTTCATATTTAGGTACGTACAAGTTGTATGCCTGTAAGCAACTTGTATGCCTATAAATTAGTAATCTAATCTACATATATAGATATAAATACAAATGGATTGCCGAAATGCATGTAAATGTATGTAAAAGACCCGCATAACTTCCCGAACGACTGCACCAAATTGGATACTTATTTTTCTTTTGTTTATGTTATTATCAAGACAAGTTTTGTAAAATTCCATAACATGAAATGTGAGTGAGGATGAGTTTTTTTATTGATATGAAAATGTGAGGCGCCAAATTGTCAGTCGGTTCAAACGTAGGGAGATATAAGTAGAGCGTATTTACTGCGGCAATAAATCCGTCGATTTTGCAATAATGAGCAGTATTTGTTGATATTAAAACGCGTTGATGTTTCGTCTGAAACTATCAGGATTATGTTGTATAGAATGATTGCATTCGCATTCTATAAATGAATAAAGAACGAAAGACGAAAGTCACGATAGCCGAGTTGTTGGGTGGTCGGAATTTCGAGTCGAGAGACCCGAGTTCAATCCCCAGGTGGCAGTACCAATGAGTTTTTCAAAAACTTATGTACGAATTTCATCGTTGGCTTGGACATAAAAGGCGGCGACGGGCTCACCACCTGTCACGTTGTCCCGAAAATATCTTCGGTGGAAGGTGGGTCAAAGGGACTTAATTGTCTAGACTTGACCTCTGTCTATACAGGGGGTATTGGGAATTGCGTGAAGATATTTATATTTTTTTATTTAGCATTCTATACAAAAATTCCATCCACCCATTCCAAAGTTTTATTCTCTTATTTTATGCTGTAAGTATGTAAGATGAAAACAAACCGGTACTTGTTAATTTTACGGCTTTCTTTATACTTTTGAAACATCAATTGTGTGTAATCAGCGAACATATGAATTTATTGATTATACAACTGATATGAATTTACTAGAGGTGTTTACATTTCTCTAGTCCACAACAATACACCAATCGTATGAAGTCAAGGCGGGCATAAATAGTTAAACAAGTCCGTCAAAGATATATATGGCGATAACAAGTTCGCCGGATCAAATAGTTTCATTTAAAATAAAAAAATATCTTCACGCCATTCCCAGTACCGGGATAGACAGAGGTCTAATCTAGACAATTAAGACCCTTCGACGACTTTTTGGTAAAACGTGATAAGTGATGAGGCGGTGCCGTCTTCATATGGAAGCCAGTGATATAATCGTACGTATGTTTTCGCAGAATCTATTGGTACGAGCTGGCCACCAAGCGCCAACAACACAACCACTCGGCTATCGTTACCTAATTTAAAATAACAATATATTTATATTCTTCATTTTTATTGGTAAATTAATTGAATTAATATACAAAGGGCATTATATTTAAAAAATATAAAATACACGACAGCCAAATGGTTGGATGATCGGAATTCGAGTCAAGAGACCCGATTTCGATCGTTTGGACATCAAGACACGGACGGGCTAACCACCTTTCAAGTTGTCCCAAAAATGTATCGGGAATGGCGTGAAGATATTTTTTTAATTTTTTAAATAAAACCTTTTAACGTTCACTTACACACAATTTTCAATGATTAGACACAATTCTGTTATTTTCGTTAGGTTTGAACATTATTCCCTTTCATACGTCAAACGCACAAAGATTTTTTTAAAACCCAGAGCAAACTGACAATAGGATTAATGCCTATTTTTCACATTTTCTACTGTTTCCTTTCACGGACTCGAAATTTAAATTAACTGTCTACGACAACAATGGTTTAGAGGGCCTTTATGGCATTGAATTTTCGTTTCGCATGCTCTGCCATAGCCTACGAAAAACAGCATTTTTGTTATCCATTGTTTACTTTAATACGCTTTTAGGAAATGAAAGACATAAAACTCGTTTTTACATGAAATAAAAAATAGTAAAGTTATGAACAAAACAATACACTAATTTTTATTTTACATTTTAGGACTTAATTTCACTTATGGTGGTGTTGTGGGTTTTATGCAGGATACCAAAGAAATTATTATGTAAGAAGGAAAATTATCTGTTTACTTAACTACCAATTCATGTATTAATTCATCATTTACATGGAGTACATCAAAGTGATGAAGCAGTTTATTGAATACTCACGATTTTAGTCTTTTCGTGGAACTTCATCTTTAAACAAACTAAAATTAACTTTTATTTATTCCAGTATTTATTTATTTTAATTTAAATTGCTGACCGGTTTCGCGGTTTTCGGTTATTGCAAACATTATAATCTACTGGGTACTGAGTAGATCATAACTTTTGTGATAAGAAACCTTTTTTTTATATTGTGAAACAATCATCAATTTATTTCCCTACATTGGGTCGTGACCCGCTATAAAATGTTTGCATTACAAAAAATGTAGGACAGAAATTGTAAAATGAAATAAAAATCTTCACGCAATTCCCAATACAGAGGTAGATAGAGGCCTAGTCTAGACAATTAAGTCCTTCTGACCCACCTACCACCAAAAGATATTTTTTAATTTTTAAATAAAACCTTTAACGTTCACTTACACACAATTTTAAATGATTAGACACATTTCTGTTATTTTCGTTAGGTTTGAACATTATTCCCTTTCATACGTCAAACGCACAAAGATTTTTTTAAAACCCAGAGCAAACTGACAATAGGATTAATGCCTATTTTTCACATTTTCTACTGTTTCCTTTCACGGACTCGAAATTTAAATTAACTGTCTACGACAACAATGGTTTAGAGGGCCTTTATGGCATTGAATTTTCGTTTCGCATGCTCTGCCATAGCCTACGAAAAACAGCATTTTGTTATCCATTGTTTACTTTAATACGCTTTTAGGAAATGAAAGACATAAAACTCGTTTTACATGAAATAAAAATCTTCACGCAATTCCCAATACAGAGGTAGATAGAGGCCTAGTCTAGACAATAAAGTCCTTCTGACCCACCTACCACCAAAGATATTTTTGGGACAACGTGACAGGTGGTGAGCCCGTCGCCGTCTTTATGTCCAAGCCGACGATATTAACAGTCTAACAGAAATTGTAGTAAAAGGAATAGTAAAAATAGAACACAGAACAGTTTATTTCATTTAGTTGAAAAATCCATCCAACTTCTACAGTTTCATGTTTTAATTTCCAAATAGTATTTATTCAGCGGCTTGCTTAAAAACTTTTTGTATATTTTTTGGAGACAAATGTAAGAATTTGTATAATTATTTTGTCAAAACTTAATTAGAGAATTAAAAATATACTTTGGTGATTTATATGTGGACAGGCGTGTGGCTGCTGGAAAAAAATCAAAGGTGCCGTTACTGCGTTGGTTAAAGGCAAGGGTAGTGAAAAGTGCACGCCTTGCAATACATAACGCAATGCTGATACCATCATTGTTATGTGACAGCAAAACTAGTGTATGCGCGAAAAAAACATAAAGCATGTTGAATGCAGAAGAGAAGCGATCTCCTGGTAAAAATATGACGTTACCTTGGCCGACCGAAATCGAGGCGAATAGATTCGCAATAGGTTTGAAAGTTGGTCTCATCACTAAAATTAATAAGGGCGTGCTTCAATGGTTTGAGCACGTTGAGCGAATAGTGAACATGAAACGGCGAAGAAAATATGTAGCATAAGTTAATATTAAAGGCATTATATTTAAAAATATAAAATACACGACAGCCAAATAGTTGGATGATCGGAATTCGAGTCAAGAGACCCGATTTCGATCGTTTGGACATCAAGACACGGACGGGCTAACCACCTTTCAAGTTGTCCCAAAAATGTATCGGGAATGGCGTGAAGATATTTTTTTAATTTTTTAAATAAAACCTTTTAACGTTCACTTACACACAATTTTCAATGATTAGACACATTTCTGTTATTTTCGTTAGGTTTGAACATTATTCCCTTTCATACGTCAAACGCACAAAGATTTTTTTAAAACCCAGAGCAAACTGACAATAGGATTAATGCCTATTTTTCACATTTTCTACTGTTTCCTTTCACGGGCTCGAAATTTAAATTAACTGTCTACGACAACAATGGTTTCGAGGGCCTTTATGGCATTGAATTTTCGTTTCGCATGCTCTGCCATAGCCTACGAAAAACAGCATTTTTGTTATCCATTGTTTACTTTAATACGCTTTTAGGAAATGAAAGACATAAAACTCGTTTTACATGAAATAAAAATCTTCACGCAATTCCCAATACAGAGGTAGATAGAGGCCTAGTCTAGACAATTAAGTCCTTCTGACCCACCTACCACCAAAGATATTTTTGGGACAACGTGACAGGTGGTGAGCCGTCGCCGTCTTTATGTCCAAGCCGACGATATTAACAGTCTAACAGAAATTGTAGTAAAAGGAATAGTAAAAATAGAACACAGAACAGTTTATTTCATTTAGTTGAAAAATCCATCCAGCTTCTACAGTTTCATGTTTTAATTTCCAAATAGTATTTATTCAGCGGCTTGCTTAAAAACTTTTGTATATTTTTGGAGACAAATGTAGGAATTTGTATAATTATTTTGTCAAAACTTAATTAGAGAATTAAAAATATACTTTGGTGATTTATATGTGGACAGGCGTGTGGCTGCTGGAAAAAAATCAAAGGTGCCGTTACTGCGTTAGTTAAAAGGCAAGGGGTAGTGAAAAGTGCACGCCTTGCAATACATAACGCAATGCTGATACCATCATTGTTATGTGACAGCAAAACTAGTGTATGCGCGAAAAAAAACATAAAAGCATGTTGAATGCAGAAGAGAAGCGATCTCCTGGTAAAATATGACGTTACCTTGGCCGACCGAAATCGAGGCGAATAGATTCGCAATAGGTTTGAAAGTTGGTCTCATCACTAAAATTAATAAGGGCGTGCTTCAATGGTTTGAGCACGTTGAGCGAATGAGTGAACATGAAACGGCGAAGAAAATATGTAGCATAAGTTAATATTAAAGGCATCGACGTACACCGAGACTAACTTTTGAAGACCATTTAAGCAAATTTCTCGAAGAGGGACAAGAGTATAATAATACCTAGATATAACGTAAAGAAAATGATGAATTTGAAAGAAGAAAAAGATATATGTAAGGATTGTGACACTTGTCCTCTCTGGCTACTCCGTCAGGGGTTGTGAGTGAAGATAAATTAATAAATAAATAATGTGCTTAAATATACAGTTCTTACGTTCCATCTATTGCAGCGTCGATTGCTAATAGAAAGTACAAAAATATCCATCAATATACTCGTCACATACTTCTTTCGAAGAATTTTATTGATATGTTTAAATAGCCCATTTGGACAATATTCTCATAAATCCTAATGTTTTAATACCAAAGTATCTCGGTTTAATTACAATTTCAGATTCCATTTTATCACTTTAAAATGAATAAATAACAAAAGAAACCTTTTTATTTTGTGAAACAATCATCAATTTATTTCCCTACATTGGGTCGTGACCCGCTATAAAATGTTTGCATTACAAAAAATGTAGGACAGAAATTGTAAAATGAAATAAAAATCTTCACGCAATTCCCAATACAGAGGTAGACAGAGGCCTAGTCTAGACAATTAAGTCCTTCTGACCCACCTACCACCAAAGATATTTTTGGGACAACGTGACAGGTGGTGAGCCCGTCGCCGTCTTTATGTCCAAGCCGACGATATTAACAGTCTAACAGAAATTGTAGTAAAAGGAATAGTAAAAATAGAACACAGAACAGTTTATTTCATTTAGTTGAAAAATCCATCCAACTTCTACAGTTTCATGTTTTAATTTCCAAATAGTATTTGTTATTTTAATTAAAATTGCTGACCGGTTTCGCGGTTTTCGGTTATTGCAAACATTATAATCTACTGGGTACTGAGTAGATCATAACTTTTGTGATAAGAAACCTTTTTTTTATTTTGTGAAACAATCATCAATTTATTTCCCTACATTGGGTCGTGACCCGCTATAAAATGTTTGCATTACAAAAAATGTAGGACAGAAATTGTAAAATGAAATAAAAATCTTCACGCAATTCCCAATACAGAGGTAGACAGAGGCCTAGTCTAGACAATAAAGTCCTTCTGACCCACCTACCACCAAAGATATTTTTGGGACAACGTGACAGGTGGTGAGCCCGTCGCCGTCTTTATGTCCAAGCCGACGATATTAACAGTCTAACAGAAATTGTAGTAAAAGGAATAGTAAAAATAGAACACAGAACAGTTTATTTCATTTAGTTGAAAAATCCATCCAACTTATACAGTTTCATGTTTTAATTTCCAAATAGTGTTTATTCAGCGGCTTGCTTAAAAACTTTTTGTATATTTTTTGGAGACAAATGTAGGAATTTGTATAATTATTTTGTCAAAACTTAATTAGAGAATTAAAAATATACTTTGGTGATTTATATGTGGACAGGCGTGTGGCTGCTGGAAAAAAATCAAAGGTGCCGTTACTGCGTTAGTTAAAAGGCAAGGGGTAGTGAAAAGTGCACGCCTTGCAATACATAACGCAATGCTGATACCATCATTGTTATGTGACAGCAAAACTAGTGTATGCGCGAAAAAAAACATAAAAGCATGTTGAAAGCAGAAGAGAAGCGATCTCCTGGTAAAATATGACGTTACCTTGGCCGACCGAAATCGAGGCGAATAGATTCGCAATAGGTTTGAAAGTTGGTCTCATCACTAAAATTAATAAGGGCGTGCTTCAATGGTTTGAGCACGTTGAGCGAATGAGTGAACATGAAACGGCGAAGAAAATATGTAGCGTAGAAGTTAATATTAAAAGGCATCGACGTACACCGAGACTAACTTTTGAAGACCATTTAAGCAAATTTCTCGAAGAGGGGAGGGACAAGAGTATAATAATACCTAGATATAACGTAAAGAAAATGATGAATTTGAAAGAAGAAAAAGATATATGTAAGGATTGTGACACTTGTCCTCTCTGGCTACTCCGTCAGGGGTTGTGAGTGAAGATAAATTAATAAATAAATAATGTACTTAAATATACAGTTCTTACGTCCCATCTATTGCAGCGTCGATTGCTAATAGAAAGTACAAAAATATCCATCAATATACTCGTCACATACTTCTTTCGAAGAATTTTATTGATATGTTTAAATAGCCGATTTGGACAATATTCTCATAAATCTTAATGTTTTAATACCAAAGTATCTCCGGTTAAAATTACAATTTCAGATTCCATTTTATCACTTTAAAATGAATAAATAACAAAAGAAACCTTTTAAAAATATGCACTTTAAAAATATGCAAAAGACACTTTTACCAGCATAAGCTGGTAAAAGTGTCTTTTATTCGGATGCAAAGTAATAATATAATTCGTAATTACTTTTCATTCATCTCTTTGGAATACAAATTGAGTTGCCCAAAATTACTTACGAGGAAAACGTTTTGCAGAAGAATTTGTATTTTATGTTTTTTTTAGTAATAAATTGATTACATTTTCAATAAGTTTATTGTGAAAGCATATTAACTCGTAAAGTCACGATAGCCGGGTGGTTGGGTGGTCGGAATTTCGAGACAATAGACCCAAGTTCGATCCCCAGTTGGTAGGCTCGTACCAATAGGTTTTCAAAAACTTATGTACGAATATCGTTGGCTTGGATATAAAGACGGCGACAGGCTCACCACCTGTCACGTTATCGAAAATATCTTCGGTGGAAGGTGGGTCGAAGGGACTTAATTGTCTAGACTCGATCTCTGTCTACCCCTGTATTGGGAATTGCGTGAAGATATATTTTTATTTTTTATATTAACTGATATTAATCAAAATACAAGTAGAAATATTATTATTAAGTGATACGATCTAATTAAGACAATTAAGATCACTACAAATGTCTAAAAAATTTAAAAGTTTTCAAACTACCTATTAATTTGAAATAACTTTTACCTGCAAGGTATGTAAGGATCGTAGCATGTGGAAAGAAGTGGTCTCTGTCTTTCCCTACAGGAAAGGCGTGATTGTATGTATGTATGTATGTATGTATGTATGTATGTATGTATGTATGTATGTATGTATGTATGTATGTATGTATGTATGTATGTATGTATGTATGTATGTATGTATGTATGTATGTATGTATGTATGTATGTATGTATGTATGTATGTATGTATGTATGTATGTATGTATGTATGTATGTATGTATGTATGTATGTATGTATGTATGTATGTATGTATGTATGTATGTATGTATGTATGTATGTATGTATGTATGTATGTATGTATGTATGTATGTATGTATGTATGTATGTATGTATGTATGTATGTATGTATGTATGTATGTATGTATGTATGTATGTATGTATGTATGTATGTATGTATGTATGTATGTATGTATGTATGTATGTATGTATGTATGTATGTATGTATGTATGTATGTATGTATGTATGTATGTATGTATGTATGTATGTATGTATGTATGTATGTATGTATGTATGTATGTATGTATGTATGTATGTATGTATGTATGTATGTATGTATGTATGTATTTGTATAATTATTTTGTCAAAACTTAATTAGAGAATTAAAATATACTTTGGTGATTTATATGTGGACAGGCGTGTGGCTGCTGGAAAAAATCAAAGGTGCCGTTACTGCGTTAGTTAAAAGGCAAGGGGTAGTGAAAAGTGCACGCCTTGCAATACATAACGCAATGCTGATACCATCATTGTTATGTGACAGCAAAACTAGTGTATGCGCGAAAAAAAACATAAAAGCATGTTGAAAGCAGAAGAGAAGCGATCTCCTGGTAAAATATGACGTTACCTTGGCCGACCGAAATCGAGGCGAATAGATTCGCAATAGGTTTGAAAGTTGGTCTCATCACTAAAATTAATAAGGGCGTGCTTCAATGGTTTGAGCACGTTGAGCGAATGAGTGAACATGAAACGGCGAAGAAAATATGTAGCGTAGAAGTTAATATTAAAAGGCATCGACGTACACCGAGACTAACTTTTGAAGACCATTTAAGCAAATTTCTCGAAGAGGGGAGGGACAAGAGTATAATAATACCTAGATATAACGTAAAGAAAATGATGAATTTGAAAGAAGAAAAAGATATATGTAAGGATTGTGACACTTGTTCTCTCTGGCTACTCCGTCAGGGGTTGTGAGTGAAGATAAATTAATAAATAAATAATGTACTTAAATATACAGTTCTTACGTCCCATCTATTGCAGCGTCGATAGCTAATAGAAAGTACAAAAATATCCATCAATATACTCGTCACATACTTCTTTCGAAGAATTTTATTGATATGTTTAAATAGCCGATTTGGACAATATTCTCATAAATCTTAATGTTTTAATACCAAAGTATCTCCGGTTAAAATTACAATTTCAGATTCCATTTTATCACTTTAAAATGAATAAATAACAAAAGAAACCTTTTAAAAATATGCAATAAGCTGGTAAAAGTGTCTTTTATTCGGATGCAAAGTAATAATATAATTCGTAATTACTTTTCATTCATCTCTTTGGAATACAAATTGAGTTGCCCAAAATTACTTACGAGGAAAACGTTTTGCAGAAGAATTTGTATTTTTTTTTTTTTAGTAATAAATTGATTACATTTTTCAATAAGTTTATTGTAAAAGCATATTAACTCGTAAAGTCACGATAGCCGGGTGGTTGGGTGGTCGGAATTTCGAGTCAATAGACCCAAGTTCGATCCCCAGTTGGTAGGCTCGTACCAATAGGTTTTTCAAAAACTTATGTACGAATATCGTTGGCTTGGATATAAAGACGGCGACGGGCTCACCACCTGTCACGTTATCCCGAAAATATCTTCGGTGGAAGGTGGGTCGAAGGGACTTAATTGTCTAGACTCGATCTCTGTCTACCCCTGTATTGGGAATTGCGTGAAGATATATTTTTTATTTTTTTTATATTAACTGATATTAATCAAAATACAAGTAGAAATATTATTATTAAGTGATACGATCTAATTAAGACAATTAAGATCACTACAAATGTCTAAAAAATTTAAAAGTTTTCAAACTACCTATTAATCTGAAATAACTTTTACCTGCAAGGTCCAAGTATGTAAGGATCGTAGCATGTGGAAAGAAGTGGTCTCTGTCTTACCCTACGGGAAAGAGGCGTGATTGTATGTATGTATGTATGCTAGGTCCAAAAGACTTGACTAGATCTCTGTCTATCGAAGTATTGGGAATGTACGTGATGATATTTATTTTTTATTACCCGATACTGGAGTAGTCAGCGCTTTAGACAATTAGATCTTTACGATCCACATTTTTCTTTAGTTTGTTTCGAATAAAGTAGTGGTAGCTCTCCGGTCATCTAAAGGTTCTGTCTTGTGTTAATAGACCTATGTATGAATGAAATTTTTTGTAATTTTTAATAAATTTTTCTAGAAGATAAGCAGTGAAATGGGATTGCCGTTATTAAGAAAGATAATCCCAAAGATAAAGTAGGAACTAAATCAGATTACCCTGATTACAGCTTTGGAATCTTGCCAATTGAGCAGTCAGATCATGGAGTGGTAATATCAAATTGACGTATTTGATTTCAGAAGATAACTAAACTAAATTTTATTTAAATATTAATAAAACATTTTATATACATACTTTGCCTCTTTCAGACATATTTTACCTCCTTCTGACGAAGTATGTAAAAAATGACATAGTAAAAGCTAGAGATAACACCGTGGCATGAATAATTCACAGAATTGTTCAGTATAGTCCGAGTATATTCAAAAGACAGTAGTAAGCGTTTTCTACCAGTGACTTTAACCTTATCAGGCACAATGTACATAGTTCTTATAATTAATTATTTATTTCGCCTTTTAAAATCTAATAAGTTTATTCCAGGATACAGACAGGGGAAACTCCAAAGTCCAGAATGCACATTGGTACTTCTTTTAAGCTACCATCGATCATAATATGCAAATTTATACATATAAATATAATTAAAGTGTCTGTTTGTAATTCAATATCAATAGCTTTGTTTTCAATATGTACATACATAAATTTTCAAAATTTCGTTTGTCTGCCTGTTTGTTCCGGCTATTTTTCAATGGCTACAACGATTCAAACGAGACTTTCATTGGTAGATAGCCAATATTATAAGAAGTAACTAAGACTACGTTCATTTTAGAAAAATAATTAGGGTTCCGTGTTAAGAGTGTTTAAAACTTTTAAGAAGTCGAGAAATATATGAAAACTAAATAAAACGTGATAAAGTTCGCAAAATATCATAGTTCTATCCAGAATTTATGAATGTGATAATATACATAGTGAATTATAATTTGTTAGTTTTAACCATCTGCTTGAAACCAACTTTAAATCCATATATATTTTGATTTATAACTAGTCAATAATTTTTATATTTATGCTAAATTAAGTGAATGAATATATTTATATTTAATAATAAACATATCATGGATATACATACATATCATGGACATGAAACATATCATGGATCTAGCTTCGAAAGTGAGGTCTCTACTAACTTGACTATCGTTTAGGAGAACATCTTTTCAATATTTGCAGAAGTTATTTTTGCACTTGATAAAAAAGGATTAAAAAATAAAATTTAACTTAGTTTGATGTGAAAATATTGTAAATTTCTCAACAAATTTAATACGAGACAAAAGATAAAGAAATAACGTAGCTTAATACGATTTTATCGCGGTTGTTTCATTAAGTTTATAAATAAGAATATGCTTAGGGTCTCAAAGCATTTTCATAACCATTTCAAACGGTTTGCTGGAACGTCTCTCTATGCACATAAATTAAATTAACATGCCCGAAAACAATAAAGCGAGGGCTTGTAAACTTTAGAAAAGAGTGTTTAGTTTTTGGGTTATAATATAATGAACAATAAAATTCAGACCACAGTTTAATAATAGGTTGCTATTAAAAATAAATGAAAAAATGTTTTTAAAATTTCAACTGACACGTGTTTACGTAGGTTCTTAGTTTGGAAATTTACGAACTCATTCAAAGAATATAGAAATATAGACGTTTTTCGGTGTTATAAACAAATCGGTATATTTACTATCTTGTCTTCATAGATATATTATTTATAAAACAAGTCATAATCAAGCGTGCGCTTAATAATGCCTTGTTTTGAGCTGAACGCATTTCGCATAGTTATCGTTGATGGTGTATGTTACCTAGAGTCGAGTGTAGTGCCTGTGTAGTGGCGGTGCACTATCTGTGGAGCGTGTGGATCTGTGAAGGGAAGGTTGAAGCCATTTTCTCTTCCGACCGGACATATAACATTTATTTATTTTTCCTTGTAATGTAATGATTGGTCAGTCTTTGTTATTTTTTCTTAAATTATAATGTAAGCTTAATCATCTTTATTATATATTGAACTTTAATAATTCTAAGCGATAATTGGATAATTGGTCATTGTAGAAGCGTGCTCGTCGCGACCCCTGCCAGCCCTTTTCAGGGCTGCAATTCTACACAGCTGCGCACCCATGCCGTCGAGGGTTAGGGCGTCCCCCCAAGGCGAAGCACACCAGTTCGTCCCCGTTGGTGTGGAATGCAGCGCGCAAAGCGGCGATGGGGTCCGCCACCCGTCACGCACAGCCCGACACGGCGGAAGGTGGAGGACGGAGTGCAGAGTTGGCACGTGGAATGTTAGAGGAGGCATGAGAGATAAGACGAATGAGTTGATTGAAATAATGAAAGAAAGAGAATTAGATGTCGTGTGTTTGTCGGAGACCAAGCGGAAGGGCAGCGGTACTGAAGAGCTCCCTGGCGGGGCGTTAGCTCTATGGTCCGGAGTCCCGGAGAGCGAGAGCGCCTGCCAGGGAGTGGGGGTGCTGCTGTCGTCTCGGTTGGTCGATGCTATGATTGAATATGAGGTTGTGAACTCGAGACTTCTGGGTTCTGGGTTCGCTTTAAATTGGGACTGACGAAGTTATTCCTTTTGGCTATTTATGCGCCGGTAGCTTCGTCGTCCAGAGCTGAGCTGGAGGAGTTTTGGGAGAATGTAAGAGAAGTTCTAGACTTGGTTAGAGGAAACGAAAGAATTGTTGTATGTGGTGATTTGAATGGATGGGTAGGTACCGCTCGGCCAGGGTACGAGTCGGTGCTTGGAATGTTTGGCGATAAAAGAGTTAACGATGCTGGCAAGCTTATACTGGCTGTATGCAAGGAAAAGGGTCTTCTTGTGACAAACACTATGTTTAGTCACAAGAAAATCCATATGTATACTAGAACAAGAGAGAATGAGAGAAGTATGATCGATTTATACCTGGTGGATGACCGACTGCGAAAACAGGTGATGGATACGCGAGTGTTCCGAGGTGCTGACCTGGGAACGGATCACTATCTAGTGATTACTAGATTTAGGGGTCTGTTTGCGGGTTGGCGCCACCGGACGGCAATACCAGAACCACAGTCGGTCGGTAGCATCCGAAGCTGGAAGCTTCAGGAAGCGGACACTAGAGATAAATATCAAGCAAGGGTAGCCGAAAAGCTGGACAGCATTGATGTCAGGAAAGAATGTGAGGAAGAAATATGGCAGAGCCTTAGAGATGGAATGGTTAGTGCAGCGGAAGACGTGTGTGGAACTGTGAAAAGAGGTAGTAGTAAAAAGGGTGATGCATGGTGGAATGACGAAGTGAAAGAAGCTGTAAATAAGAAGAAGAAAGCATGGTTAGACTACTTGGCCTCTAGTAATGATAAGGATATCAGAGATAAGAAGAAAGAAAGCTCCAGAAAGTTCACACGAAAGCATTAATTGAGGAAGTGCGTGAAAGGTGTAGAATGGAAGCGGACGAGAGGTTGTCGCACAACTTCAAGGAGAACTCCAAACTCTTCTGGAAAGAGGTTGGAAGGACCCGGAGTGGTGCGACATCCTTAAGAATGAATAAAGTGCTTTCGGGAACCAATGACGTCCTCTCAGAAAATTCGGACGTCATGCAGCGATGGAGCGAATTTTATAGAGAGATGTATACGTGTGATGATCTTAGTGAGGGATCCGGGGGTGACGCCGTGATTGGTACGCCAGACTCGGACCTCGATGACACTGAGGTCATCAGTATGAAAGAGATTGAATGTGCGATTAGAAGTTTGAAATGTGGTAAGGCTGCGGGACTAGACAGAGTTACTGCTGAAATGGTCAAGTATGGAGGGCCACGCGTCTGGGACAGCTTTCATCTGCTGTGCAATTTGTGCTGGCGAACGGTGGCTGTTCCGGATGATTGGCGATCCGCGGTCATTGTGCCTTTATATAAAGGTAAAGGTTCACATTATGACTGCGGGTGCTATCGGGCGATCAGCTTGACCAGTTTAGCAAGTAAAGTTTACTCGAATGTTTTGACACGTAGGATGCAAGATAAATCGGAAAGATTTCTATGGGAGGCACAATGCGGATTTAGACCTGGAAGAGGATGCACGGATCCAATGTTTTCTTTCCGCATGGTCGCGGAGAATCTTCTGGCTGCTAACTAGAAGATTTTCTGTGCTTATGTGGATCTTGAGTAAGCATTTGATAAGGTTGTAAGGAAGAAAATGTGGGAACTGTTGCCAGGGTATGGTGTGGATGGTCGATTGCTAAGGGCTGTGCAGTCACTTTACTGTGACTGTAAAGTCTGTGTGCAGGTAGGGCATGACCTGTCACCCATGTTTAGCGTCCAAACGGGCGTAAAACAGGGTTGTGTCATGTCTTCCTGGCTGTTCATACTGTATCTCGACAGCTGTTTACAGAAGCTGAAAGATAGCTGTTTGGGTGTGAAATTGGGTGACATAAAAGTAAATTGTCTGCTTTATGCTGATGATGCAGTGCTTATTGCACCATCAGAGGCAGAACTGCAGGCATTAGTCAGGTGTATGAAAGAAGAATGTGAAATTAATGGTCTCCGTTTGAATGCTAATAAAACTAAGGTTCTGGTATTTGAAAGGGGCGAAGAAAGAACGAAGTGTGAAATTTGGGTAAATCAGGAATGTCTAGAATAGGTGAATGAAATTGTATACTTGGGAAGTGCGTTTAGCCGGGATGGAAGATGTGATTTAGATGTGGACAGGCGTGTCGCTGCCGGGAACAAAGTCAATGGTGCCCTGACTGCGTTAATCAAAAGGCAAAGCGTTTTGAAAAGTGCACGCCTTGCAATACATAACGCAGTGTTGGTACCGACTTTGTTATATGGCAGCGAAACCTGGGTATGCCAGAAGAAGCATAAAAGCAGGTTGAATGCAGTGGAGATGCGATCTCTTCGTAAAATGTGCGGCCTTACCATGGCCGACCGAAAGCGAAACGAAGAGATTCGCAATATGGCAGGTTTGAAAGATGACCTTGTCTCAAAATGGATAAGGGCGTGCTTCGATAGTTTGGGCACGTTGAGCGAATGAGTGAAGAACGAATGGTGAAGAAAATATATAGCGCGAAAGTTAATATTAAAAGGTGTCGAGGTAGACCGAGACTAACTTTCGAAGACCATGTGAGCAAATTGCTCGAAGAGAGGAGGGTCAAGAGTACTCGGATACCTAGACGTGCATGTATGAAGAAGATGATGAATCTGAAAGAAGCGAAAGAAGTATGTAGGGATCGTGACACTTGGCGATCTGTTATCTCTGGCTACCCCGTCAGGGATTGTGCGTGAAGATAATTGGATAAACGCATGCTTAGAGTATCTGTATTGTTTTATAACCATAAGCTGCTTATAATCGTATTGGGCAAAAATAATCCGATGTTATTACTGATATCTCCCAATCTGGCTTATCTATCCTATCTAAGCTACGGGAACATTAAATATAATAATAATGGTTCCTTAATAAATTTTGAAAAGCGTTTAAAAATTTTATTCTCAAATTTTATTTTTCAATATCGAAGGTTATATTCCGTTGTCATGTCCAACAATTATTACAAATATGAAAAGTCAGAAAAAAAATTGTTTGTTGATAGAATATTTGTATATATTGACGAAAATGGCCGTAGAAGGGATATACAAGCAAATATGAAGTTGTCATTAAATAATTACATTGCACCACTCCGCGTGCAGAAAATAAGTCGCATATTACCTGGTCCTAAGAGAAAAGAAAAAGTGCATTGCCCTCCCTCCCCTTGTGGGAGTAATTTATTGATGACTTTAACTTTTTGAGTCAATTGGTAATTAAACGCAGATACTTTAAAATGCTTTTTGGACACATACTATCGGTTGATTATGGATCTACATATTCCCTTGTGTTCTTAAGCGATCTTTCCATCATGAAATATAAAAATGTAATATCTTAGCGTATGCTGATAATACAGCTTTACTCATTCACGGTAATAATTGATAAGAAATTCGCATGAACGCAGAAATAACTTTGTTGGGAGTGATAAAATGGCTTGCTTTCAATTTCCTGTCTATGAACTTGGATAAAACGACATTTTTCTTCTTATTTTGTAATCGTCATTATTGCCTAACTCTTACCTTATTATAAAGGCTCATTCTTGTTATAACCCTACGGAACCCGAATTGTAATCATTCCGAAGTGCTTCCTGCTAACTGCGGCCGAAATATCATCTAGGGTGACCAGCGGCGAAAATGAGCGTAAGTGTCCTTGGTCCTGCCCACGTGCGATAATGGTGGAATACCGTGGTCTGTTATACTCGTTGCGAGATTTCGTTTGTTCTTGTGCTCGCAAGAGCGGTTATACCTTAGGTACACGGTTATATCTTACACTTTCATTGGGTAGTCCTGCAGGTAACAGTGTGATGTCGGCGTAAGAATATTGCCACTCCCTTTTTTCCGTAGGTGTCATAACAGGTGACTAAGCAGTCTTGAATATAATTATGGCAAGCGATAGATGACGGGATAACCATCTCTAACAATATCAGACAAAAATAATTAGATCGAAGACTGGTTGCAGCATCTGAGGTGCAACTGGTCCGGTACTGCGTTCGCCAATCCTCTTGCCAAGCGTGGCGATTAGTGGAGTATGCAGTTGCTTTTAACCGGCCGTTATGTATGTCTGTATTTATGTACAGGTTGGGCCAAGAATTCGTTAACATTTAAATGTAACTTACCGCGCAGACTACTGCCGCGCGGGGCGCGGGCGCGGGCGGGGGCACTAGCTTGCTTCTTGGAAATTTAGTTTAAACAATAAAAAAAATTTAGGTTAAACAGTAGAAACAGTTATATTTAAACGACTTTTCGCTCATTACTGTGAGACGGTTATTTCGCGTCGAATATGGTTTACACGACTTAAGTCACTGTCCAAGTGCTCCTTTAATAAAGAAATGGGTGAAGAAGATCGAAGAGATAGGATCTACACTAAATGTGAAACAAACCGGCGGCCCACGGACTTCTCGGAGCGAAGAGAACGTGCAGCAAGTTTCCGCTTCTGTTCGACGTGATCCAGATTTATCGACACGCAAACGTTCGGCTGAATTAGGATTATCCCGCACATCATTACGCCGTATTTTGAAATTAGATTTGAAATTACATCCATATAAGATCCAGCTAGTGCAAGAACTAAACCCTAATGATTTCAATTTGCGTAAGTCATATGCCGTAACAATGTTAACTCGTTTCAGTAATTTTCATAACATCTTTTTTTAAAAGGTCATGTAAACAAACAGAATTGCAGGTATTGGAGCAGCGAAAATCCTAAAGCTAAACATGAGAGGCCACTTCACTCTCCTAAGGTAACTGTATGGGCTGCAATTTCAGCAAAAGGAATCATCGGACCTTACTTTTTTGAAGATTCTCGAGGCCGTTCATTTACTGTTAATTCTGCCGAGTATGTGATAATGTTACGGGAGTTCTTAGCACTGATGCTACTGGAATTTGCTGGCTATAATCGTAACACATGGTTTCAACAAGATGGAGCCACGTGTCACACATATAACGAGTCCTTGCCGGTGGTCAAAGACATGTTTCCGGAAAAGCTGATATCCAGACGGGGTGACATCCCATGGCCACCCAGAAGTCCAGATCTATTCCCAGCAGACTTCTTTTTATGGGGTTATTTAAAGAGTCGTGTCTACATTGATAAACCGAATACACTGCATCAACTTAAAGAAAAAATAAATAAATTACAACTCATTAGCTTTTTCGTAAATAATTTCTAAAATATGTTAAATGGTTTTTTAGATGGTTTTTTCAAATGTTAACTAATTCATGGCCCACCCTGTATTATATATGTATGTATATTTGTTGTAAGATTCACCAATCCTCAGATGGTGTGAAACTAACACCAATAGAAAAATAAAGCTTTTATGTTGTTCAACGATTTTTAGACAAGTATAATTTTATTGTGCCTGTTTAAATGCATTATAAGTAAATTATTTTTATTTTATTTTTATTGGTTTGTATTTGAGTTAAACATAATATTATGCTTAAAAAACTAACTTATTAATTTTAGTGAGGACCAATATAATATAAGTAAATCTGAGCCGTTAAAACTATAAATCATACGAATTTAATTTCAAAATTTCAATATATTTACGCTGCGAGAACTGATTTATTATCCGTTAAGGTTATTATATTTAGTCAGTATTAACTTTAATTGATTATGTAAATAAAGTTTTGAAAATAAACTTATAAATCTAATTGATAATATACATGTTTGTGAATAAAGAGTATGTAAATAATATACATATTTAAAATTTAAAATGTTTGAATAATTAATAAATCTGGTACATTGAAGAAAAAGTTTATTAAAGAAATCTGGCCTTCGGTTTATATTTGTCTGTTAGGTGATGTAGTAGTGATAGGCGGAAAAAAATGTGAATTGTGTTTTTTTAAAACAACTATTTAATTTTTTTTGAGTCGGTTTATTTTTTGATAATTTCAGATATCATTTTGTTAACAGATTTGACTTAGGACTGTTGAGGTAAACAATAAGGTAATACAATAACACTAAGATTTTAATCTAACAACCTAACTGTAAATTTATTTTTAATTCAACCAGACCAATTCTCTGGCGAGCGATAAGATAGCAGAGAAATATTTTCACTAGTCTACGGAAGCTGTAATAAAAATAACGATACCCAGTAGAGCAATATCAGACCATATACTGTGATATTTACTGCGAATCTATAATGTGTCAAATGCTTTTGTTGGTAAACCAAAATAGAAACCATAGAGAGCCTTAAAAATAAAACTATTACGGGTTTATTGAAATTAAATTTAACTTTGAGGAGAAGAAAATTATTAAATATCGATAATATGTACATATATACCGAAATATATGTACAATAATATACCGAAAATATGCACATCGTTATCAGTATATACTTCAGTCATTTGAATTTAATACTCAATATATATTATTATTTATTTATTATATCTACGATTTGGCTTCTTTCAAATTCATAATTTTCTTTATACGCGTACGTTTAGGTATCCGCCTAATCTTGAGCCTCCCCTCTTAATGCAAATTGCTCATATAGTCTCTGAAAGTTATCTTCGCCCTACTTTGAACCCTTTTATTACTAACTTTCACTCAGCATATTTGTCATAATTCGGTTTTTACTCATTCTTTCAACGGATCTAAACCATTGAAGCACGCCTTTTTTGTTTACACGATACGATCGTCTTTGAAACCGGCCATGTTGCGAATCTCTTTTCAATTCGGTCTGCCAACAGTAAAGCTGAAAACTAATTTAGTTATAAATATATCTGATACTAGCAAAGACAAATATAAATTCAGTATAAATAATTAGACAAGAGAGATGGTTCTTTTCTCGCTCAACGGTTAAGTCTAGCCATTCAACGTGGAAATGCAGCCAGCGTTCTTGGTACCATGCCACGAGGAGTAGGGCTCTACGATTATAATAGTTTTTAGTTAATAAGTATTGTAAATATTAACATAATTTTTTCTGTAAATAAATATTTATGAATTTTTTAAAAATAATGAATTGTATAAAATAACTTATAGTTTTTTTCTTTTTCTATTTCCTTACCTAAAGGCCTCCTCTCTCGCCCATCTGCTTAAACGAGACTGTCCAAACTTTCAGACCAACTGCGCCGTTATGGTTTCTAGGTCTAAATTAAATAGAGCTTGGCTTTAGTATTCCCTAAAAGAAGAAAAACAGCAAAATTGTACGGGTTTCTATTTATTTGATACTTCTAATGAAATATTTAGAAATGGCTTTGTTTTGACAAAGTATAAAAGATAGGAATTCACTTAGAATCGGACAAGATGAATTGCTTTACAATTATATTGAGTTCCATCTTTAATTGTTTTCCCGATAGATGAACGAACCGAATCTTTCATTTCGATTTACTCTAAAGGTAATAAAAACCTACGCTTTTAAAATTAAAATTTATCAAAAGAGTATTTGAAGAAGTTTTTTTGAAAATAAATGCGCTAATAACTAAAACGTGTAGTTGGGGCTCACTAAAATTTTGAAAATTATAGAGCATTTCATGTACTTAACTTAAAGGGACATCTATAATCATCTTCCATTATCATTAATATTTGTTTAACAAATTCAATATCAATAGACATCCACTGTAACACAACAAGCGACAGCAATCAGCTGTATGTTTTAATGAAAAGCTGCGAAACGATGTTGATAATATTCCTTTCTTTTCCGGAAATATTAAAATACATCGCATGTTTAATGGTGTAAAAAATATCTAAGGATACATATTTAACGTAGACATTATTGATTTCTATTTTCAATATTAGGAGACTTATTCGGCCATTAAACCTATGGAGTATATAGAGAATAAAAGAATATATACATAGTATGTATGTATATAGTGGCCGGTTAAATTCCACTGCATGACAAATACCTCTCGGTATGATTTGCTATAATCCAGACCACTAACACCTAGCCGCTGCTGCCCATCTTCGGTTTGAGTATTTTGATCTGATCTTTTAGAGATGGCTATCCCGCAATATTTCGGGTGGCATAACGATTTTCAAGGCTGTTTCCCTTAGTCGCTTCTTACCCACGGGAAGAAAGGAATATTATTTTTTGTTTTGAATTTTTTTTTTGACAATACTTACTTATACACTACATTAAGTTAAAGTCAAGTCACTTAATTCAACTCCACAGTATTGGAATGTTTGGTCCTGTGCTTTATTGATAGTCATGCACTAAGTCAACTTCACCAGGAAATGTAAACGTTTAAAGTAAAGGGCAATCCATTTGATAACAAAAGTAACCATATTATTGATTCTATTTTTTTAGTTATTATACTGTCTAGTAAAGTAGAAAAATGTGTCATAACTGGTGAACCAATTCTTAATTTAAGACAGTGTGATAGCATTCCAGTAACATTAAATGAATTTAAAAATTCAGTAGGAAAATTGACGCGATTTTCCTCATCAGTGACATGTGAATTTCCTCTTCTGCCGGAATCATTTCCAGGATGATGTCGTAGACAATGTCTTTCTTCGTGGCTAGAGAAATTTATTCGCGTAACCATTGAATTCGTATAATTTTCCACAAAATTTATATATATTTCTTTTATAATTTATTGAGATATTTAAACAACATTACATTACTCTAATGGCTTAAGGTTATTGCCTTCTGTTATCTGTAAAAGTTTTTCAGAATATTGTTGTGCCTTTTCATCTCCAGAAATTTGCGCCCACATGTTTGATCTTAATTTAATTATTTTTACGCATTCCCCTAAGAACGACTTGTGAATATCGATTTGGGAATTACAGATAGCGTTGACTAAAATCGTCTGATAGTATCACAACACACTTCTTATTTTATTCGTATTGTCGTGTAAACCTTGAAGTGTTTTATTGAGTGCTTCTAGAGATTTTCAATGGGCCATTCTGGGTTCGTCCCATTAAACGGATTTGCCTTATTTTAATATTTTTACATACACGTGACACTTGGTCACGCTGATGATTTTTTTTTCGTTACATACCGAAAATTCATAATCCGCAACATTTAATGGTAATTTCAAACCAGAATGAGTTCTTTAATTTCTTTGTTTGCACAGATTTCAGGTATATTTAAACTGAGGAAAAATATTTTCCCGGTGCCGCCAGGTGCGTGTGAAAATATTATGAAACTTTGCTGTTTTCTATAATAATCCATTGTGATATCATTTCTGTTTTTGACTCTGAATAAAATAAATTCGTTTTGGAGATTGAACACCAAGGTGTACTAACATGTGGTTAGATATCGCTAAACAATTATCTTCTATCAATAACAAAGTTTTGCTCAAAATGTCTACATTCAACAGCAACAAAATTCGAATTTCGGGTTTTATCGAGGTAATTTAGCCAATTTGTCGTCGCTCATATATTTTCGATATTTCCCTTGTCGATTTGGATTAAAAGAATTACATGTAGTTAATGTAATTGCAAATAGCTGAAGAATTTGATTTGCTGTTCCCAATTGGACTGATTCATTCATAGCTAACTCACAATGATTATTGTTTTCTAGTAAACACAATCTTTTATATGCTTCGCAACATATGAAAACGTTCGTAATTGTTTAGGTCTTCAAAACGTGTTGTACCACGAATAGTGTGTAGTAATAAACTTAGATAGAAACATTCAGCGTTTTTAAATGCACGGTGTAGACTCGTCTTATTGTGTTACTATTGAATACTCCATCGTGTCCTTTTACTGGCATTTCACAATTTAGAAGTTGCTTACTTGCCTTAATCCATGTTTAACCAAAATGATCTTCACACGACTGTAAACGCAATTGAACAGACGAAAAGTGACTGAATTTCCGTGTATATACCATTGTATATACCATTGAATCGAAATTTCTACGACTAGAACACTCTAGAATATTTAGATGTACATGACTTCGATTATACTCTATTATAACACTCGTACACATTTTGTAACGTAACATAGATCAATCCAGAATTTTCTCCAACACTATAAATCTATTATAATTCTAGAATCATTCTAGAATTTTAAGAACTTAGTCGAATATTTCAAATCGATTATAACAGTTTACACATTTTGGATCTTTCTAGATATTCCAGAAATTGTTAGAATTTTCTAGCACATTCTAGATCAATCACAACGGTCTTACAGATGTTTTCTGTAGATGGTTCTGATATTTTGAGATATTTTCAGTGAGAAAGAGACAGAAATATATTGTCTCAAATTTTCCCCACTCACAACCACTTCCAACCACCGTAGCCAAACTTCTTTACTACCTGGAAAATCCCTTCTACTACCCACCTGGAAACCTAGGGTATTTACAACGCCAACGGGAAGTTGATTGGAGTCGGTGATGATAGAGAAAACCGTTTATTTACATATTCTAATAAAGCATTTTACATAAATAACTAGCGGACCCCACAAACTTTGTTTTGCCATATAAAAAATAGGGATATATCGTAGAGGGGTCAAAATTTAGAACTGTATGTACTTTGTTTGCTGTATCATAAAAAAATAAAAGCAGAAATTTTGTCTAAATGATTAAAAAAAAATTAGAGGAACCCCACTTGGGATTACCCTTAACATTTTGGGAGATGAAAAATAGATCAGCAAAGTTCTCTGCCAAATTCATCTCAGAAAATATTTTGTAGTACCTTCTATAGATCCACCCGACTTAAGTAAAAGAAACCTTAAACTCAAGTTATATACTGGATATAATAAAGCATAAACGTTAAATTTTTCTACAAGATTTGAGAAGTTTTAAAGTAAACGAAATTTCTTGAGTATCTAAGCAGACTAATACACTATACAAAACAGAATATATGACAGACAACAACTATTCGGAATAGATTTATCGTGAGACAAAATGCGATCCCGTTAAATACACAGTCAGGTCATAAGTATTGTCACACAGTAAAAACTTTTCTTTTAGAATGCTGGACATAAAAAAGTTTATTGAATTCGAATTTCGAATTGTTCATGAAAATAAAACTGTAAATTTAGTAGAATTTTACTAATTTTTAAATACGGAGTGGATGCTTAAAGAAGACCGTGTTGCAGTTATTGCGTTGCATCGTTGCGGTTACGCGCCAATTCAAATTTTTGACATACTGTAAAATTTGAATATAACCAAAAGATTCGTTTATCGTACCATCAAACGATACAAAAGACTCTAGTGTAGATGACAGGTTAAGAAGTGGTCGCCCTAGGTTTGTTAGGACTCCAGCAGTGATATAAGCTGTGAAGGCGCGAATTCAAAGAAATCGCAAACGTAAGAAGAAAATGTTGGCCCTTCAGAAAGGGTTAAACAGAACCTCTGAAAAGGATGTTAAATGAAGACTTAGGGCTTCGGGCATATCGAAGAAAAACAGGACATCGTTTGAATGCTCGTTTAATGGACCTGAGACTGAAGAGATACCGCGCTTTAATGAAGTGGTACGCGGGAAAAAAATATCGGGAAATTCTTTTTTCGGATGATAAAATTTTTACCGGAGAAGAGAGCTGAAGGTGTACGCACACAGTAGTGAAGAAGCGAGCAACCGTATTCCGCATGTCCAACGAGGTCATTTTCCATCCTCGCTCATGGTATGGTAGGGAGTTTCTTAGGACACGAAGACTGGCCCTCCTCCAGTCCCGATTTGAATCCGTTGGATTACAAGGTATGGCCACACTTGGAGGAAAAGGCGCCAAAGCCTCATTTCAATTTGGAGTCACTCAAGACATCCCTGTTTAAGGCAGCCGCCGATACATGGACCTCGTTCGTGCTGCGATAGAAGACTGACCGCGCAGATTGAAGGCCTGTATTCAAAATCACGGAGGTTATTTTGAATAATTTTTAGTGTCATAAGAATCTATGTTTTGTTAAGATCATTTTGGAACATAAATGGTTACGTAATGAATAAACTTGTTTCAATTATTTTATATTAAACAAAATTTATGACCTGACTAGTTAATTATGTTTCAAGAAAATGTAATATTAAAATATGTGCTGAATTTAATATCGCAAATCTGACACGGATGTCTGTTAAATTGGACTCGTAAAATTACAATACAACCTCGAGTCATCTCTCCGTGAAAATTCGTCAGTGAGATTTTATTTGAGATACAGCCACGACGCGCAGTCGTTATCAAGTTTTTATGCGAGCCATGAAAAAAATTCGACTTTATTCCATCCTAGTAATAAAAATCTTTATTTTGGTTTATGAATACAAAATACAATTGCGAATTTCTCAAAACTCTTTTCAGAATTTACAGGTAAAGCTATATTACAGGTAAGTATCGCTTGAGTAATATATATATATATATATATATATATATATATATATATATATATATATATATATATATATATATATATATATATATATATATATATATATATATATATATATATATATATATATATATATATATATATATATATATATATATATATATATATATATATATATATATATATATATACTCTGACGTCTGACATTTTAGAGATGGTTATCGCCATCTATTGGTTGCCGTTAGGTTTTCTAGGGTATTTCCCTTAGTCACCTATTACTACACCCACGGAAAGAAAGGGAATGGCTAAATTCTTACACCGTTACCACATGGCCATTTATGATGTTATTATTATTCTTTTTATTATTTTAGATAAATAGAAATTTTACTCGTACAAAAAATATAGAAGCATTTTATTTAATTTTTGCTATTTGTTAAAGCAAAATTATAATTTAGTTTTTTTTTATAGCAAAGGGAGGGAAACGAGCAGGTGGTAACGTGGTATGGTACGTGATTACCGCCGTCCATGAACACCCGCAATACCAGAGGCATAGCAGATGCGTTGCCGGCCTTAGAGTGAACAGCATAGGGGGAGGGGGGTGTGTGTAGTTTGTCAAATCAAATCATTTACTCATCGACATGAGAATGTACATTCGTTTGTCGGTAGTCATTTTTAATTTACCACCGTTTCGTAGTGAGGTTCCTCTAACCTCGTCCTCCTTTTTGGTCAATATTTTTCACAATGTAATGTATTATACAAATGTGATGCGACATTTTCTAGAATTAACTTGGGAGCGATCACCTCATTCCCAGGGGTTACTGTCATTTAGTTAGTGTTCATATTATCTTTTGGCGTATCAATATTATAAATATTATTATTTAATTAAGCGAAAACTCTATATTTGAGATATTTGCTAATAATAATAGAATAGAATAGAGATAAATGAAGTAGGTGTTATGTAAAATGTGTAAAATGTAAGAGTACAAAAATTGTTCATTTTTTACTTGTAAAATTACTATACATGTACTTTATACAGTATCTACTTATTTAATTAAATACACAATATGTTTAAATACATATTTGTATACACTTCATCACGCCATTCCAATTACAGGGGTTGACAGAGATCTAGACAATTAAGTTCTTTTGACCTACCTTCCACCGAAGATATTTTTGGGACAACATGATAGGTGGTGAGCCCGTCGCCGTCTTAATGTCTAACGATATTATTCGTACTTAAGTTTTGGAAAAACTTATTGATACAAGCTTGCCACCTGTGGATCGAACTCTTGACTCCGGATTCTCGTTCACCCAGACACTCGGCTTATATAAATTTACATACATACATATAGTTAATACATTACTAAAACTTCAACGAGGCTCCAATTATCCCAATTGTTTTCCTTAAATATTTCCATGGGATAATGTCATAAGGTATTTTACTAAGTAACCTAATGTTCTATGGTATTTCTATGGCTGTTCGTGTGATCAGCTGTAGACAGGCCGCCACAGAGTATTGGATACTTAAAGAGAATCTGTAGGAGGGGTTATTATAATATAAATGATTTCGTTAAATCTACCCGTACCCTGGGATCGCTAGTAGTATTAGTAGTAATAGTAGTCGATAATATAGTAGAAGTAGTAGTAGAATTAATGCTGTTTTTTTTTTCATTATTAGAAGTCTTAATAAGTCACGATAGCCGAGTGCTTGGGTGGTCGAAATTTCGAGTCAAGAGACGCGAGTTCGATCCCCAGGTGGCAGGCTCGTACCAAAGAGTTTTTAAAAAACTTATGTACGAATTATTAAGTTGGTCACGTTGTCCCGAAAATATCTTAGGTAGAAGGTGGGTCGAAGGGACTTAATTGTCTACACTAGAACTCTGACTACCCCTGTATGTGGAATTGAGTGAAGATATTTATTTATAGAAGTCTTAATCGCTTGTTATGGCGCCATGTAGTAAAAATATTGATATAAATTTAATCGTTTTGCTTATTTTGTAGTTTTGTACCAGTTGGCGTAATAAAAGATTTAGTTTAAAGTGTCATAGAATTCCTCCGTCCGGTCCGTCGCGATCCGGTTCGAAACCTACACAATCGCTCACTTTCTGCTCCGACTACTACATTTTATGTACGATGCATTACATCGCGTTCTAAAGCTATTTGCTCTCGGAAATGAGATAAATGTCGCTATTTTTCTACATGTCGTAACTATTAAACTTGTTCCGTCAGAAGGCTCTATTAATTGTATGGGGACAAATTAAATGTGACTGTTATAATATATATCAGCATTTTGTGCCAGTGAATATTATATGTAGGAAATACGAATTTTTAATAGCCGAACAAAATTTGCCGACTTCTCCGAAACAGTAAATCGCGTAAATCTATTTATACATCTGGCAGAGGAGGCGAATATTAAATTAAATGATTGTTACCATTTAAACAATCTGAAGGGAAGTTACAGTCATAAACGTAGTATAACACAAAAAAAAGAAAAACGAAAAGCGGTTGCTAAACCATTCCCATACAAAGGTAGACAGAGGTCTAGACAATTACGTTCCTTCGACCCACCTTCCACCGAAGACATTTTTTGGCACTACGTAGTATTTGGTGAGCCCATCGCCTTCTTTATGTCCAAGCCAACGAAAAAAAATTTTTTTTGAAAAAATCCATTGGTACAGGCCGGCCATCTGGGGATCGAACTCGGGTCTTTAAATACAATTACCTAACCACTCGGCTAAAGTGACTTTAAATAGAAGTTAAAAGTATTTTAAAATGACATGTAATTCTATGTAAATCTTCTTCTTCTTCTTCTTCCTGCCCTTATCCCATGCTATGTGGGGTCGGCACAACATGTCTTCTTCTTCCACTCTCCTCTATTTCCCGTCATCTCAATACTCACTCCTTTCTTTCTCATGTCTTCTTTCTCACAATCCATCCATCGTTCATTGTCGCATATTATATCTCCTGTTTTACAACAGGAGATATGCCAATTACTTTACAACGTGATTACTCACGTTGTAAAGTAATTGGCAATGTTTTACGATCGGCCGCCTGCCTGACATCAACCCTCCTTGGGAATTCTTGGTTTTGAAGAAGAAGAAATAGATTGGGTATAGGAGGTAATTGGGAGGGGATGGTTGGGATACCAGTGCCACGGAGATAGAGAGTTGTGTGACACTGGAAGCTAGAGCGGTCCGGGGTCGGGTACTCGTAGTGGCTCCAACCATTTATCGGACAGATAATCTGGTAGATCCACCCTCTGGACATGTAAATCTATGCAAATCTTTATCTAAAATCAAGTGATAGTTACGTGAAACTAACGCTTACATAATTAGTATGTACACATACTAAACGTTTCACTACAAAAATTGTACATATTGCTTGATTATTTCACTGAAAACTGTTTACTTTTATGTAACAGCATAATTCAAGATAAACACTGTAGTATACACTATTCGGAGCCTTACCAGAATGACTAGATAATTTTATAATAACTGTAAATTCTAGTTTATTGTAGGTCATTTTAATACAATTATTATTTTTAATAAGCATAAACACATTTTGTTTGTATATTGAATTCCAACAGATCGTAAAATTAAGTGATGATATGTTGCTATTTGATATATATTAAGAATTTTGAACCGTATAATTTACGAGTATTAAGGCGCATTAATTTACAAGTACCAACGTAATTAAGTAATATTATATTCGGAAAGCGAAGAAAGGCCCCAATTAGTGTCTTTTCCTTCTCATTTAAAACTCAAAGCATGAACTACCATGACAATTAAGTCCCTTTAATTATCGCGCTAATTACAAGCTTTCTTGTTTAAAACTTCACAGTTCCCCCAGATTTATTATTGTAAAGAAAATATTATACATAGTACGTGCAAAATTATCAAGCTTATGATGTGCCAAAAGCTTTGAGCCAAAAGTTTTCCATACAAACATCCAGACAGTGCAGAAATGTGGTTTTCAATAATAACCTATCCAGGAATCGAACTTGAGACCTTTGAGCTGCCAACACCATGAAAACCGATGTTTATACCACTTGTCTATGAAGATCATCAAAATGGGACAGTTGTAAACCACTAAGTTCAAACGTCACTTTCATAGGGTTTTATTTTTTTATTATTTTATCAAGATATTTCTGCTCTAAGTCCTTTCTCTGAGTTCTTATCTACGTCCACAGCAGCAAGTCAAAGAGCTTATTATTTATTCCCACTTATATCTGCCGCGTGTCGTTGACGTGTTGACAATGAAATCCCACGAGATCGGCGGTTTCATTGCGATCGCTGTTATAATACTTAAATTGTAGAAAAAAGCTTAAGATATCACATCACAGACACGAGTGCCGAGTGGTAGGGAGATCGGAATTTGAGTCAAGAGATCCGATTTCCATCCGTTCGTTCGTAGGCTCGTAGCCTTCCATCTGGGGACTGAACTCAATAAGTTTTTTCAAGACTTATGTAAGCTTTATGTTGTTGGCTTGGACTTAAAGAAGTCAAAAGGCTCACCACCAGTCACATTGCCCCAAAAATATTTTCAGTAAAAGTTTGGTCGAAATATTTTTTTCCGGAACTTTGTGTACACCAGAATACGGAATAGCGTAACTATACGTATAGTAATGTAATTTGTAGTGTTATAGTATGTATACACAAAGTGTTTTGTTTTCTCAACAGCCTAAAAAAATCGGAAAATCTCTGAAAAATCTTCAAAAGATTTTATAGAAGAATTTGGCTATAGGTTCGGTTCATAGTCCCAAAGAAGAGGAAAAAGTTCGCACCTCTTTTCCTTTTTAAAAGTTTTGTTTGTTTATAATATAATAAAGTCACGATAGCTTAGTGGTTGGGTGGTCGGAATTACAAGTCGAGAGTCCATAGTTCGATCCCCAGGTGGTAGATTCGTACCAGGTGGGTTTTTCAAAAACTTATATACGAATTATATCGTTGGCTTGGACATAAAGACGGCGACTGGCTCACCACGTGTCACGTTGTCCCGAAAATATCTTCAGTGGAGGGTGGGTCAAAGGGATTTAATTGGAACTTAAGTATTGGAAATTGCGTGAAGATATATTATTTGGCATTTTTGTGTTATTCCAGAACAATTGATACTTTAACAGTGGTAGAGCCATGCATCAGCTTTTGTTGTTGCATGAATGGGCCGCCTGGGACTGTGACCTGGCTAGCCCGCCAGGGACTGTGCGTGAAGATAAGTAGTAGTAGTAGTAATATGAATAGGCCGGCTCGACCGGGGAAGTACACTACGGCGTAAAGTAGAAGTCTAACAAACTTCTGCGTTTCGTCTGGTGAATGCAGCTAACCGGAGGCCTACACACCGCCCTCCCCCAAAACTAAGGGGGGGGGGGGCACTCTAAGGCCGGCAACGCATCTGCTATGCCTCTGGTATTGCGGGTGTTCATGGGCGGCGGTAATCACTTACCATCACGTGAGCCACCTGCTCGTTTGACTCCCTATTCTATAAAAAAAAATATTCCTCTCTCTATGTTTATATTTCACTAGCCATAATAAACGTTAATTGCTGGTAGTCTAATAGAGTGCAATATAAACTTGTTCTCCATTGTTCACAGTTTTTAATTCAAACCCTAGGACGTAAAACAATGGTTACCGCTATCATTGTTGTTGAGGAAAGTTCATTTATATTCAGGAACTGAAAAGAGAATTAAAGATGTGTTGTCATCCACGGGCGATCCAGCAAGCCCGTGATTGCATTGTCTCGTTATATACATTAAACTGGCACTGGAATTTCTGGCTATAAATAACAGTGTAACTGATATGCAATTACATTGTTATTTAAAACTAGAAATGGTTAGGCGTGATGCTTATTGAAACGAAGCCCAGTTAGGGAGAGAAACTACCACCATTAAAAATATCCAGAGATCGACATCTTTAATGAAAACATAGATATTTATTACAAATTATCTCCATACCTTCTATTTTTATCAGTAATAGTTACGTCACTATTAAGAAAAGAAAATACCTCTACTATGTTAACTTATTTTTTTAACTATGAAATGGTAATGTTCTTTGATAAAGGTATCTCTTTATAGAATTCATTTACATCCTAACACCACTCAAAATAAACGGTCAGACAGATGTCAAGACAATTAAGTGCTTTCGACCTATCTTCTACCGAGGACATTTTTTGCGCCAACGTGACGGGTGGTGAGCCCGCCGCTTTGTTTGTGTCCAAGTTAACTGTGTAAACGTACACAACGTGCACGTACAAACGTATAAATCGTATACAAGTTGCGAAAAAACCCATCGGTACGAGCCTACCACCTAAGGACCGAACTCGAGTTTCTTGACTCGAATTCCAATCATACTCGGCTATCGTGACTCATGTGAAATAAATTTAATTTCTAAATGGAAAACTATTTACACCTAAGTTTAAAAAATCCTTCTATTAGAGATATCTGAAATTCTATTCCATATTTACTCTAATCAGTCGGTAAAATACTCGTATTAAAGTTTGATTAATAACATACATATAAATTATACATACATACTATATTATTCCACATGAGAGTAGGTTTCTATTTGCCGTTATTCCCTACAATGTTGCTGAGAGATCTTATTTTACTGAGTAGGCTCCTTAAGATCGTTATCATAGTTGTCTACTGTTTATTAATGAGCAACTTAATACTAAAAATATTATCACACGGAACATAATTTTAGTTACAAAAGTGTATCAATATATTACCCCACCATTCATTCCACTGCAGAAATGAATCATTGAAAGATCTCTCGTGAAATTTGAACGAAAAACATTCACGATTAGAGATTTGTATGAAGAAGAGTCTTAATATTATTTTCTGAATAGTAATAAATAAGTGTTTATAATAACAGGATGAATAACGTTAAGATCTTATTATTTTCGTGTGATAACATTTTTAGATAAAAGGTTTTTGTGGAATCTTTGAACAAAAACAAAGTGTGTGTTTTTGTCTCCCAGCCCCAGAAACCCAATGGAGGAAACATAGAGGTTAGCCCGTTATCGCTCATAACATTCCACGTAGAATGACCTATCCGATATCGCCAGAAATTTGTTACAGAAACATAGTTCGCGATTGTGCATGGCAAGATACTCAAAAACACAACTGCCATACTTCCGCGACAAGTTCAGCCTTATTACTGACGACCTCGGATCATGGATTCAGTGAGATGTCATAGTAGTGCACGATATGGCAGGACAGGTAGTCTAGAGTGCTGAGGTAGCCGGCGGTATCGGCATACTCAAGTTACATCAAGGATTTTAACTATAGTTAAAAAAGAGATAGTAATCACAAGATGCACTTTTAAATTTAAATATGGTGATTTAGCCTGCTCGGAATAGATGGGCCACGCACAAATTGCACTTCGAGCAATTAGCTCACTTTGAAGGTAAGTTTGAGCCTACCTCTTGCGCTAGCGGTCCAGCATTTCCGAACATATACCTTAAGCCACACCAGAGAAATCTTCGGTATTTAGTACTTCAGTTTAGACTCCGAAAAACCACGTATAACTTTATTTAATTATGTCAGGCAATTATTTATTTATTATTATATATTATATTTTTAAAGTAGATCGTTTCGTACTAATTTATCTTATTATTTTAATGAATCTCAAAACTTAAATAAAATGCAATAGAAAATACTACCCACAGAAAAGGACTAATACCTGCAGGAAAACGAAATATAGAGATCTCATTAAAAATATAAAAATACAGCTAAATTTTAAGATTTATAGAATGAAGCTAATTTAAAAAATACAAATAAATAATATTTCTTCAGGTATAGCCCTTGACGGAGTAGCTAGAGAAAATAGATTGCCAAGTGTCACGTGTACATACTTTTTTCACTTCTTAAAAATTTATATAATTCCTCACACATGTACGTCTAGCTATTTAGGTATCTTGGAAGTCTCGACTTCCATTTGCTCACATGGTCTTCCAAAGGTCTTCTCAGCCTGCGGCGGTTCCTTTTATTATTAATTTTCGCGCCATATATTTTATATGCTCTAAGGCTATAAAAATAAAGTACCTGGTTTCACCACTCCATTATTATTTTATAGAAAAAATTGTAAATTCCAGTAAAACTTTATTATATGATTTTATTTAGTAAGTAATACTATATCTTATGTAACTTCGAATTTTTACTGTTGGTTTATTGAGGGAGCCAAAGCGTGTTAAAGGCTTTATAGAGAGCGAGAACAGGTGGCTCGAATATCTTTTCCAATGAGACGTGATCAGAATGTCAATTTTTCAAACATACTATATGTGTGATACTTGTTGTACTAAATAATTTTAAGCTCCGTTTCGGTTACGTTTAACGCCTTGTAAGGTGTTATTAAATCTATAGTATTTTAAATAATTGTGGCGAATTCTTTTATATTAGACACTAACATTAACATTCACATTATTTTTTCTTCTTAAAGATGGTGAGAAAAAAACAACTCTAAAGTATAAAAAATATCATATATTGTATGAAAAATCTTTAAAAAAAGATTTTCTACAAATACATTTTTGCAATAACAGGGACTGATCCATAATAAAAGGTCCAAGTTAGCTCTCCTAGATCCTCTAGAAAGAACTGCAGTAATGTTTCATAGGACTTTTGTCGTTAAGTAGTCATCTTTAAATGATAATAGAAATAGTAGTAATAGTAGAGTCTTTGAGTAGTTATTCTACTCATGAGTTAAAAAAATTAAGTTTAAATTAGTTAGTTCCTGAAGATATTTAGTATGTATCGCCTATATCCTATGTAATCTTGTATTAAGAAACATAAGTGTTTATGTTAAACCTAAATGTGTTACCAAGATTATCTAGGATAAACAGTTATAAAAAATAAGTTTCGAGCAAATAAACATATTTTATTTATGGAGATACAAGCAGTTATTGGGACTAATGTATGATAAGACACTTTCCTTGTCAAACAAATAATGTTTGATAGTTACTTTATCATTCTGCAATGGCTCAACGTATGTGAGAAATTGAGAATTGGTAAAGCTTATATCATGAATCAATAGCTAATTTATTTTCCAAATATTCTATAATATACAAATGTCTTCACGCATTTCCCAATACAAGGGTAGACTGTCCCTTCGACCTACCGTCCACCGAAGATATTTTCGGGACAAACAAAACCCATTGGTACGAGACTGCCACCTGGGGATCGATCTTGGATCTCTCGACCTCGAAATTCCGACCATCCAAACACTCGGCTGTCGTGACTTCCAAATATTCGAGTCCCGTATTAACAGAATGTTACAGTTTATTTCATTTATTTGGGAATTTTCCGCAAGCTGAACTTGTACATGTCTGGTTTTACTATTTGTTATTTTGCTTTACAGTTTTCCCTACAATAACACAAAATATAGTGTGTATTTTACGATGTACTAAAAATTACCAATGTGAGAGCAATGCATTTTATGAAAATTCACTTTTATTTTTAATTTAAAATTTAATTAATCTTGATAAAAATCTACAAATTCAAAAAATAATAAGAAATTATTTCGCGGTGACACTAACTACAAAATTAAAAGAATCCGGGAGACCAACTTTAGAGTGATTAGACCAACTAATCATACTTTAAAAAAATGCAATTTAAATTAATAGTGATGTTATTATAATAACTTTTTGAGCAAAACCTAATAAACTCGTTTTTAGAAATGCAAGTCAGAGTTAAATGAATCTAACAAAGATAATTATATAAAAAGTGGATTTTTGCTCTTATGGGATTGGAGTGTAGAGAAAATCGAGTAAATAAGTCCACCAGATAGTCAGTCGCTTCTATAGAGAGGCAACTGAGATAGAATGCCTATAACTGGTTGGCACAACTGTTGTTATAATGCCATTAGGTAGTTGGTTTTGCAGAAACCGGTAGAATTATGGTAGTAACACGTATAATACCTAGGCAGAGAAATAGGTAATAATTTATAATATTTGTCTAAGCTATTAAAATTATATTTTGTAAAACATAACCACTACATAAAGTTACTATATAATAATAAAGTAAAATACATTGCAAAAAGGTCCAAATAAGTGTTCGCAGTAAAACAATTAAATGCAAATTGCTTGCGATGTTAATTATTGTTTTCGTCAAATTTCTGATACCTCATCAAATATTTAAGTTATATAATTTTTGATAAAGGTTTGTTTATTACTTTTATGTAGTAAGATCAAGTAATAATCATTTTTTAATATAAATAATAAATTCAAATTATATTAAAAAATGGCCGACTTAGATACCAATTTCAAAAATTAATGTTTTGACGTGATACTTAGGTCAAAATAGTCCAGTACTTGGGTGATCGATGTTAAGAAAAAGTCCGAGTTCGATTTTCTGGTGGTAAGCTCATACCAATGAGTTTTTTCAATACTTATGTACAATATTGATAGCGATAGGCTTGCCACCTGTCACGTTGATCCAAAACGACGTTTTTAGTGAAAGAACGAAAGGACTTACATAAAAGTGGACACCAATCCCTGGTTAAACTGGCCGAGAATGCCTTTGCTTAGACCAATGTTACTTTCACCGTTTTGAAATAAACTTGGCGTTTCTTCATTCGTTGTTTCTGATTCCATATTATAATTGCGTCAGCTCTAAACTTTGGGACCAAAGCAATGTATATGATGTTGTGTATCATATACGAGCAATTTATGTATTGTATTTATTTATTATTATTTTTAAAAAATAAGTAAAATTTTAGTTATTTACGTATCGTATTTATTTTATATTATTGTTTAAAAAATAAGTAAAATTTTAGTAAAATAATTAAAAAAATTAATCGATGTCGTTCTTCTTAGTAATTCGATATGATACGTAACTTATCAATATACCTTTCAACTAATTGGTATTATTTACTTAAAAAAGTAGATAATTATACGTGAGTAACTACTTACAGTACACATATTACGTTTAGCTGCAGTCGTAGGTAAATAATTGACTTTAACTGTTTATGAGAAGTCACGATAGCCGAGTGGTTCGGTGGTCGGAATTTCGAGTCGATAGACCCGAGTTTGATCCCCAAGTGGCAGGCTCGTACCAATGAGTTTTTCGAAAACTTATGTACGAATTATATCGTTGGCTTTGCCATAAAGGCGGCGACGGGCTCACCACCTGTCACGTTGTCCCGAAAATATCTTCGGTGGAAGGTGGGTCAAAGGGACTTAATTGTCTAGACTAGACCTCTGTCTACCACTGTATAGGGAGTTGCGTGAAGATATTTATTTATTAATTATTTTACTGTTTATGTATATAATATAAATACTCAGATTGTCAAGACACTACCCAAAATATTTCCGTATAAATAATGCTTTTCAATGTCCGTACAAAATGAGAGCGACGAAAGCGGAAAGAAGAGATTTATTTCTTAGAGTGTAATCTTGCGAATGGCGAAAAAAGCAATTTGTGCAAAATACTTTCTCAGTTCTTTTGCCTCAAGCAAATTTTGCCTCAAATGTATAAAGATATTCCTTTTTAGTTTTCTGATTTCAAAGTCCTAGGCGCGATGATTAATAAAATATCATTAGTTACTTCAAGTTCTTGGTTTCTTAAAAAAAATTAATGACTGATTTGTAAATTGCACTAATTACTATTTGTTATGGGTATTTTCAGTACCTTTGTCATTTACGATGGTACAAGTGTTTTAGCAGTTGCACAAGTGCGTTTTACTTTGATTGGATCAGTTCAATTTATGTAAATATGAGATGACACATATTTAAAAAATTAAGACTGGTGAACAAAGTTTAAATAATATAAATAATAACAATAATTATCTATATACGGGAAAATCCATCAATCGTACATATGGTCTTATAATATGTCTTTAATGTTACAGTATATTATTACAGCATTATTATTACAGTAATATGTATAAACCTTTATTATTACAGTAATATGTATAAACCTTTGTCGCTTAAATAGTTGTAATAGTAATACGCGTGAACGATAATCATCGGCTTTAATATATTCCAACTATGTATGCGCGATAATGAAACCATCCCAATTTCAAAATTTGGCATCGGCATTATTGTCATTATTTGCAACCCTGATAACACCCTTGCAGTAACTTCATATGCTACAATTATGTTGGTACAAGAAATTTACTATACATTAGTTTCTAAGTAACATTAAAATTAATGAGAGCGATTTTTCTAATTGGATTCAGGTGACTCAAGTTCAGGCTTGTATCAATAAGTTGTAACAAAATTTATGTAGTTTCTCTTCTTTTCATTACTACTTCTTTTTAATTTGACACATTTCCCTTGGATTGTAAGAGGCCTAAACTATTTAATCCTTTGGCAACTTAATTCCTACAAAGTAACCGGCGGTGATGCTTGATGAGAAAATAAAAACAAAAAAAACTAACATGGAATGGAGTTATTTCCAAATTTAATTAAAATCCTACACTTAAGGTTTTTACTTTCTGTAACCTAGTGGCATTTTGACGCTAATTTTATAAGCTTTATAAGAAAAAAATATCTTCACACAATTCCCAAAACAGAGGTAAACAGAGATCTAGACAATTATGTTTGACCCACCGTCTACCGAAGATATTTTTGGGACAACGTGACAGGTGGTGAGCCCGTCGCCATCTCAATACCCAAGCCAACGATATATTCGTACCTCACATAAGTTTTTTAAAAACCCATGGGTACGAGCCTGCTGTCTGGAACTCGGGTCTCTTGATTCGAAATTTTGACCACCCAACCACTCGGCTATCGTGACTTTTTTTTACTACTGCAAATTGTTACATGAGTACTTTGTACATATATTATATATATGACTATTACTTGATAACATCATAACTTCTGAAATCGAAACATAAGGCATGGTCGTCGTAAAAGACCGCTAGGACATCGTATTTTTATGCTGCGTTTATATGACGCTATGACACTTTCATTTACATTCTTTAATCGGCATCAAATTATAATGTAGCAAGACATTAGTAACCAGTGATTACATGCCTTACTGGCTTAATGTACAAATCGCGTGCCTCCTAAAATATAAAACTCAATCCAGTAATCAGCAAACACTTTACTGGCTTAAGATATCGGCATATGGTTTTCTGCGCTTACTTTTTGAAAACGATGACACTATTAATTATATAAACTTTCAAATGTCTTCTCGAACGAAAAAACTCCTGGCTTCTTATCACAGTACATTCCACACTTTTATTAATTCAGATATAATTTAAGTCAGTGTGGTATTTGATAAAGTAGTAAGGAAGACAGTGTGGAAATTGTTACTGGCTATGGTTGTGCACTACTAAGGGCTGTGTAGTCAGTTTATCGTTACAGCAAAGCCTTTGTTAGGGTAGTACATCACTATTGGCTGTAATTAACGTTTATGGTCCAAACGGGCGTAAAACACGATTGTGTCTTGTCTGTATAATATTGTATCTGAACAGCTGTTTACAAAACCTAAATTGGTTGATATAAAAGAAAATTGCCTGCTATATGCTGACGACGCAGTGTTTATTACTTACTATTAGAGACAGACTATGAGAATTAGTCATGTGTATGAAACAGAAATGTGAAAATAAAGGTGTCAGTTTGAATGTTAATAAAACTTTGTTTCTGATATTTGAATGGGACGAAGAGAGAACGAAATGTGAAATATAAGTAAATCAGAAATATAAATCAGGAAACAGGTGAATGAAATTGTATAATCTGTGAGCGGAATTAAAATCAACAGGTGCCCTTTCTGCGTTAGTCAAACGGCAGTATACTTTGCGAAACTTGGCGCAGTGCTGCTACCGCCTGTTATATAACATCGAAATCTGCATCTTCCAGAGGATGTACAAAAGCAAGGTAAATGCAGTGATGTGAAGGCAGTTGATCGGTCGGTCAGAGCGATCGGTTCTCTATGGCTACCCTATGACTATGGCGAAAGTCGTATTATGCGCAAGTTTATGTGCCTGTTCAGTCGTAAAATATGTTAAATATATCTCTTAAGAATAGAATTTAATGCCGTTTTACATAGAGATTTATATACGGTCTGCTTAAGTCTACTTATAGACCTCACTCGCATTTATCATTATCATACTCATAGACTTTTTCATAATTGCCATGCTTGGCATGCGGATTGGGAGCGATACTGCCCGCCTTCCATAGAAAACATTTTTGAGACAAAGTGACAGGTCCCGTCGCCGATAGACATTATGAACCACTAAATTAAAAAAATGTTAATAACATGGTTATGAAATATATATTTCTATTATTCATAATGTCTTTACTGCTTTATAGTACTGAGGAAAAAAACAACATTTCTAAATTGAAGTAACTACTCTGCACAATTACAATTTAGAAATGTCACATTTTTAAATACAAATTTGCCTTAATCGTAATATAGTTTTTAAAAGAATTTTGAATTTGAATTTTCCTTTAGTCTCTTGCAAGTGAACTCAAGCTACTTGATTGGCCCTTATTTCTAATGGAATTATAACCGCGACTAGTCGTAGACGCTGGTGATAAGAGGGTATTATTTTTCTATGAGAACAACAGTTAAAAAGTTAGTAATATTGAAATTTATGAATTTTATTAATTTAGTAATCGGTTAACTAAGACAATTCGAATCGCTATGTGATAACCTTCGTTTTACATGAACGGAATTTACATGTTTTTTTTTAATATTTGTATATTTTTGACGTTTACTATTTTTATCATGAAATATCCAATACCGATAAAATTATTGGACCTAATCCAAAACAATGGGTGGATGAGTGCTGACAGATATCGAACATTGGTTGTTATCAGATGTTCCGAAGCATGCTATTTATCTCTACAATACAAATGACTTGCCAAATTGTCTGCCATCGGAGTGAACCAATTTAGAAAGCAATTTCGCGACCAATTTATTTTGTATTAAATGAATACGTTACACAAAGCTTTTGAACCGATTGTACAATTATAAATACGGTATATGTACTCATTTGTATATATACATTTCAAGCAGTAATTAAATTGATAAAATAATGTATTCATTCTCATCATCTTCAGTGGTAGAGCCACGCATCAGCTTTGTTGGTGCATGAATGGACCGGCTCGACCGGGGAAGTACCACGACCTCACAGAATACCGGCGTGAAGTAGAAGTTTAACAAACTTCTGCGTTTCGTAACCCCACCCCGTATTCTGGGAGAGGGTGGGGGAGCACTCAAAGGCCGGCAACGCATCTGCTATGCCTCTGGTATTGCAGGTGTTCATGGGCGGCGGTAATCATTTACCGTCACGTTAGCTGCCTGCTCGTCCTCCCTTTTCCATAAAAAAAAAGGTTTGCCGTGTGGACTTAGATAAAATACTTCAATAATTTACAAATATAAATAAGCTTAATTTCTAATTCTTAATATGAACCACATCATAATTACGATTATCATAAAGTCCATATAAAATATGTAATATAAAAATGTACAAACAAGTCACCTAGAAGCCTAGTGGTTGGGTGTTCGGAATTTCGAGTCAAGAGACGCGAGTTCGATCCCCAGATGGCAGGCTCGTACCAATGGGTTTTTCAAATACTTATATACAAATTATATCGTTGGCTTGGACATAAAGACGGCGACGGGCTCACCACCTGTCACGTTGTCCCGAAAATGTCTTCGGTAGAAGGTGGGTCAAAGGGACTTAATTGTCTAGACTAGACCTCTGTCTACCCCTGTATAGGGAATTGCGTGGAGATATTTATATTCATTTTTCTTTACACATTTAAAAAAAAAAAGGTTTGTTGTTAGAAAAATTCCTGTAACTCATGTATAGATTAGCTTCTTATTTTACACACGGTCAATAAAATCAAATAAAATATATTCTTCACCACAATGAAAGCACCACCAAAGTTAATTCATGAATGAAAAATTAAGGACCATTTTAGTCGAATTGTAAATTTATAATATTAATAGAAATTTGTCTAAGCTCCTTAATAGCATTATCAAAGTGAGATAGTTATGTCATTACGTCTGTGTGGTTCAAAGAAATGATTAATCCCAATATTAATTATTATTTTTTATTATATCAATGCTATAATGTAACAAAAATATTAAAGTGACGATGGCCGAGTATTTGAGTAAGCGGAATTCGAGTCAGGAGACCCGAGTTCTAACCTCAGGAGACAGGCTCGTACCAATGTTTATATATAAGTAAAAAGGTTCTTTCTACATGTGTTATAAAAAGTAGGTCGTGGTCTTCTTCACCGACAAAGTCGGGGTAACTGTCCGAGGCATAGCCTCCCTCAGTGGTTTCCGTTCGCCACCCATCAATATGGGTGGGTCCTCGGGTTTGGTCCTTGCAGACCGATTGCTTCCATGACCGCCCTCGAGCGGTCGAGCACCGTCAAGATCCTCCCGCTGGGTTTCCGTGCGGGGCCCTCCGATGGTTGGCCCCCGGACTTCTTCCCATTGGGTGGTCATGCTGCTGATATGAACGCTGGGCGTGACATGTACCGTCCGGGTTTTCTGTGTCTTCGCAGAACTCGTCTCGTCCTCCGTCTACGCCGCTAGCTCCCTAGGGAGCGCCTTGCCCTCAGGGGGTCGAGCGTGCAGCGGGGCGATGTTCCTCAGGTGGGCCAGTTTGGAGGCGTCTGCACGCTCGAACATAGTCGAGGCGAGGCGCCTTACAAACTCCTCCAATGTTTCGAGCTTCAGGTCCCGTCTGATGGTGGCATTTCGTACGCACCGAGGCGCGCCGACAATGGCTCGCAGGGTGGAGTCTTCTTGCTGTGTTAGCTGCTTCCTCGACGAGTCGCTGATCAGTGCGAACCATGCCGGCGTGGCGTAAGTCAGTCTGGTGCGCACGTACAGCTCGTATACTCCAAGTTTGGTCTTTGTTAAAATAATAATAAAATAAATTAAAATATCTTTATTTACGTAAACACAGAAAATACATATGGTTACAATTATCTGGTGTCTCCTTTTAAGCAAAAATAATGCCTGTGCCAGGAGACATCGCTCTTCCATATCATAGTGAAGTATACTATCTATATTTACCTTAAAAATTAAGTAAACTTAGTTCATAGGAAACAAAGAGAAAAAAAATGTAATAAAATGCGTGCAGAGTTTGTGTGTGTGTGTGTGTGTGTGTGTGTGTGTGTGTGTGTGTGTGTGTGTGTGTGTGTGTGTGTGTGTGTGTGAGAGAGAGAGAGAGTGAGTGAGTGTATATATTAAGAATTACTTCACATACTCCAAAAATTGTTCCGTCTCATCATACGTTAATGATTTTAGCCATTGTGTTAATACAATTTTACAGTCACGATGGGATTTGGAATGTATATCAATTTCTTTGTTAATTTTATTATATAAATACCTTGAACGATTCTTATACTGCATGCTTGCAAATACGGTTTTTACTGGGGAAGCAAATGTCACATTATATTTCCTTCGTTTAGATTTTATATTTACGTCACGTGATACAGTTTTATGTGTTTTTAGTGCAGTGTGTAATACATACAACTTCCGAACTGATAATAATTCACTTTTGTCGTATAAGCTATAAGTAGGATGCGAAATTTTTTTGAAGTACATTGTTTTTAGTAACGCCCGTTGTGCTCGTTCCACTTCAATGAAATGTGTTTTAGCGGCACCACCCCAGATCGGTAAACAGTATATTATTATGGACTGCACCAAAGCGACATAAACTTTTTTTAAGGTATTACTTGAAGAGCCATGCAAGTTTGGATTATAATTATAAGGGATAATATGTCTTAAAGTTTTAAATAACCAAATAAATTTTCTAATTCTTGCAGTAATCTGCTCGATTTGGGGAAACCATGATAGCCTCTGGTCAATTAGAACACCTAAATATTTTGTATAATTTACCTTATTTATATTTGGACAGTTACAATTATTATTATTTAAGCCATTACAGGTATGGATTTTAATATTAAAATTAGAACTAGGTTGTGAGTTATTATATATAATTATATATAAGCAGATGTAGGTTGTTTTTTCGGTGTTTAAGGTGAGTAAATTATATTTTAGCCATTTAGCGACGTGGGCCATAGTTTGTTGAGCTTTTAAATTAACGTCCTCCCAATTTGATCCAGTAAATAATATAGCTGTATCATCGGCGTACGAAAAGATGTTTGTATTTTCTATACTCATGTTGCAGAGGTCGTTAATATAGATTAAAAATAAAGTAGGCCCTAGGACACTTCCTTGTGGTACGCCAGACGATACACCTATATCTTCGCTGATGAATTGATCTAATTTTACTTTCTGTTTTCTATTTTTAAGATAATCTTTAAACAAAGAAAGTTCCTGTCCTCTGATTCCTATTTTTTCCAATTTTTGTTCAAGAATGGGGTGGGAAACGGTGTCAAAGGCTTTTTCAATATCGATAAAGATACGTAGACATTTTTTCCGCTATCGAGTATGTCTGTTACATGGGCAGTCAAAGATGTTACTGCATCCTCTGTAGATAATCCCTGTCAAAAGCCAAATTGAGATGGTGACAAAATTTTGAATTTAGTAAGATAACTAAGCAACCATGTATTTAATAACTTTTCTAAAACTTTTGAGATGACTGGTAAAATGGATGGTAAATTGGCCTATAATTACTGACATCACTTCGATCCCCACCTTTATATATCGGAGTAATAATAGATTTTTTAAGCTGTGTTGGAAAAGTTCCTGTTTTAAAGCTAAGATTAGCTAAGTGCGTTATGATCGGTACAACTTCCTCTTTTACATATTTTAGGTATCTTGTTGAAATGTTATCCCATCCTGGAGCACTGTGAGATTTTAAACTCATTATAATATTGCCCACTTCGTCGTGGTCGGTTTCCAATAAAACAAATGATTGGGGTAATGAAGGTAAGTTTTTAATGTAAAATTTTAATGCTTGTTAAAAGTTTATAGTAGTTGTAGTTTTAGGCGAGATCTTATGATTTTTTATGTTAGACAATGATAAAAATATTGAAAAGTGGTCAGTAATGGTAAGTAAGTGTTTGTAGAATGGCAATGAAGGCCGATGTTTTAGTTTTTTTATCTTTAACATAAAATGATCAAGGCAATTTCTATTTCTGGTAGGTAGTATATGACCGGGGAGAATACCATACAACGACAACTTGTTTAAATAATATGTCCGATTATTGTATTCATAAGCATGTTCAGATAATTTAGGCCTGATATTAATGTTAATATCTCCCGTTAGTATAATATTTTTCTGTAAATTGAGTCTATCTAGATGGGAACACAGTGAATTAGTAAAATTTTCTGAATTTTTATATGAAGGGGATCGGTATATGCAAAGAATGTTGTTATCTAATATGACTTGCAAACAAGATGCTCGAGCCACCTTTATTTATGTTACATTAGATTTCAATATATTTTTTATGTAAACTACCACCCCGTCATTTTGGTTATTTTGACTAACTGTAGAAAAAGAATTGTAGTTACTAAGAATGGGTAACGGTTTGTCTGGATTTATGCGACATTCTGTTAAAATTATGGCATCTATCTCAAATGTAAAAGTAGATAAATTAGTTACAAAATCATCGAAGTTACAATATATGCTTCTAATATTTTGCGATATTATTTTTAGATCATTATTCCTGACTACGCAGTAACTAGTAAGATGTGAAATATCACACTCAACTGATCGTGCAATTTCTATGTCATCTATATTTGTTATATTTTTTAGTAGATTAGCCATCTCTATAGTTGTTAAAAGATATTGAAATCATTTCGCGAACTGGGTTATGTTTAAGAAAAAAGTAGTATGGAGTCGATTCTATTGTTATTGTTATATTAATGTCACATAAATCTGTACAAAGGAGCAATATGAGTATTAAATTGATGCAATTTAATATTTTATGTATTATGTATATAAAATGTCTACGTATTAGTAATAGGTGTATTTTTAACTTTTATGGTATAATGATAGATGTATAAACATTGCGTGAAGGTAGTATAATAACGTGTGTATATGTTTGAGATATTTGAGACACATATTTTTAATGTAATTCTATTCTCGTAACTTAAGGAAAATTCGCTTAAGTTATTTATACCTAATGGTTTTTTTTTGATGACATAAATTGTATAGTGAATTTCCTTTACGAAATTGTTTGTAGATATGTGTAAGAATTTGTGTGTAATTGTAAGTGTATATTTGTGAAATATTTTTTGTTATAATTAGTAACAAAGATCTTAATTACTAATTTATAAAACATTATTGAAAAAATGGGAATAAGTAAATTTTTAAAACAATTATCTAAAAGGAAAAAAGAAAAATTAAATCTCCATAAAATCGCTACATAAGTTTTTTTTAAATAGTAATTATTTTTAAACTTGCATAAAACTAATATATATAAAAATGAATTAAATAACTTATTATAGATATGATAAGTGTTGTCGTAGAAAGACACTGCAAAATATAGTCACTTATCACTATTTAGTTCTTGTATTTGTGACTCCCTCTTAATTAAAATGACCGGAGAGTTTTCTTCCTTTCTTATGTAAACTCTCCCATATGCTGTCCAACAGTATTTATATTTTTTCGCCTTAACGAGGTCTCGAGCGAGGAAATGCAGACGGGCACCTTTAGCAGTGAGTTGCTCAGTAATATATACAGGCAAATCCTCCGGCAATTGCAATCCTAGATATTTGGTGCTCAGTTTATTTTTTTGTTTTAAATTAAATATTTTGCATGCTTTCATCATATCATTTTTTATAATAGTAGAGGATGTTTCTATCACGATAGGAGGATTTTTGATTGTATCATTTTTCATGCGCACCCTATAAATATCTCTGATATCGTTTTTTTTTTTTTTTCATTTGACAACCCACTGAATTCGACAGACTGACAACCATGTTTATTAAATCTTCCTTGCTCTCAGATGGATTTCAAAATTTGCTTTTCTACTATCTTGTTGTATTATTTCTATTTTGTCTTCTAATACAGTTATGTATTTCCGGTCTGTCTTTATTTTTTCCTCTAGCATTTCGATTTTTTTCCTATATTCTTCATTTTGCGCAGATAAAAATGCGACCGAGCTTTTAATATTTACATTTGACTGCATAATTTCTTTTAAAGTGGTAGCATTTTTTTTAAACTCTTGCTCTTGTGCACTCATTAAAGTTGTAAACATGTTTTGCATCTCCACTCTAAGTTTTGAAAATTCAGCGGCAAAATCATCATCTCTCTTTCTCTTTTGACGGGAAGTAACAAACTTAGGCGGCGTAGTGTGAGATTGTCCAAGCTGATGCATTTCCGTGTCAGAGTGTGACTTATCTAGGGTGCTATCCATCTGAATAACGACCAATAAATATCACTGCAATCTTTATATAATAACGTGCATTCAAAGCGTCACCCACTTCGCTTCGATATTTAACTGTAGCCCTGGTCAATGTAAGCAATAGAATCCGTCTGGCCGCAAATCATCGTACGAAGTACTAGGGCAGCATAAATATGTCAAAGTATTTGTAGAACAGTGAAGGTGCAAGGTACTGTTGTAAGCGGAATAGATAATCAACTCAGGGGACAACTGCTCACACGCATCGGTCTTAGGCCGTCGAAAACAAAAGAGCGTCATGAAGGCGGGTGCGCTGCGTTGAACTGTGGGCGGAGCTTTGTCGCTTCTACACGTATGATTGATTAGTTTAAAGAATGCAGAAAAAGTAAGACAGAAAACAAATTCAATGCACCTTGTATCTCCTTGTTGTTCATGCACTCCTATTTTTTTGCTTCAATATATACGAAACATTTTCATTTATAGAATTTAAAAATTATCGACATAAATTAATTGGCACGTTTACACCTTGCGGCGGTCCGGGGGGAAGAGGAACTTTGTTGGCAAGCGGGACCTGAATACCGGCCCCAGGAGAGCTCTGGCGGATCTGGCCTTAGCCACTGTTTCTTTGACGTGGTGGACGAGGCTGAGTTTGCGGTCGATTGTCACGCCCAGGTATTTGACCGTGCTCGACCAAGGTATGTCCTGTCCCATGAACTTCAGTCCAGGTGGCAGTCTGAGTTTGTGTCCCAGCAGGATGGCCTGTGTTTTGCCGACATTCACCGACAGTCTCCAGTCGGCGAGCCATTTGGGAAGTAGATCCAAGGTTTTCTGTAGCTTTACCACTGCGTGCGCTGCACTCATAGATCTTGATAGGTACGCCGCGTCGTCGGCGTACAGCGCAAGCAGGGAGTGGTCCGGATTCGGTATGTCGTCGGTGAAGACGGCATAACACGCCGGCGACAGGCAACTGCCCTGCGCGACTCCTGCTGCTATTTGTCGGGGTTGGGACAGTGCTCCTTGTATGGCCACCTGGAACGTTCTGTCCTGTAGGAAGGAGGCCACCACCTTTATGTAGCGGCGAGGGATTTCCTTTCTTGCTAGCTTCAGCAGAAGACCACTATGCCATACCCGGTCGAATGCCTTCTCCATATCGAGAAATACGGCGGCAGTAGACTCGTGTTTGTTTCGACCGACCGTGGCATAGTGCAAGACTCGGGCGAGCTGGAGAGTGGTCGAATGTTCGGCCCTAAAGCCAAACTGTTCCGTCCTCAGCTTCAGGTACGGCTGGATTCTTTGTAGCACTATCTTTTCGAACACCTTCGAGATGGTTTGACTCGCCGTGCCCGTCTTCCTGTTTCGGAGTTCCCTCCTATACACTGGGCACGACGATTTATTGGCTGTGTGCGAATGCCCGCAGTTTGCGCACGTTGGTGTCTCTTCTTTTGGCCTTGGGCAGTCTCTTGCTGGGTGCTCTTCGCCGCAGCGCACACAGGCTTGCGGTCGGTGGCAGCAGTGCGAGGAGTGCCGGAACTCTGGCACCGGTGGCATTGAGCCGGGCCCTTCTTCCCCCTCCATGCTTCAATTTCGATGCCCGGCAAATACAGGAGTTCATCCACCCTGTATATTTTCTCCAGGGCTCCCTCTGTTCTTCGGAATTGTGCAAAGAATATGCACCCGGGTATTCCTTGCCTAGCTTTAATTGCTCTTATATATTCCGGTTCGAACCCTTTTTCCCTGAAGGCTTCAGTGAGGTCTTCAACAGAGGTGTCCGTCGGAAGCCCTCTGATAGCCACTTTGATCCCCCTATCCGCAGGAAGCGAGTAGGAGAACCAGGCCACGTTCTCTTCCTTCCCCAGTTTACTTAGGTACCGCTGTAGGTATCGGTACTCCTCGTCGGATTCTGGGATAAACCTCACTCCCTTCCCGTAAGGGCGGGCATTGGGCCTTCTGCCCATTTCCTGCGCCATTGTTCTGAAATGGCGTGCCCAATTCGGCAGGTGCTCCACCACTATGGGGGGGTAGCGAGGCTTTTTCGGTTTCGGGTTCTCTTGCTCAGCGGTAGCGTTGGGTCCAGAGCCGGTGGCGGCTTTAGCGGCTATCGTGATATTCGATGGGCCTTGCAGGGCGGGTTGAGCCGGGGGACGTGCTGCATCCTCATCCATGTGCTGGCCACTTGGGATGGTATTGTCGTTACTCGGGTGCGGGTGTCGCGACGGACCGGGTGTGGGTTCGTGTGTTCGCGACGCGGGCGCGACCTGAGAGGCGCGCGGGGTGACGGGCGCAGCCTGCGGGGCGCGCGGAGTCGCGGGCGCAGCTAGAGGTGCGCGCGGAATCGCGGGCGCAGCCTGCGGGGCGCGCGAAGTCGCGGGCGCAGCTGGTGGTGCGCGCGGAATCGCGGGCGCAGCTGGTGGTGCGCGCGGAATCGCGGGCGCAGCCTGCGGGGCGCGCGGGAGGTTTGTTTGGGTGACCGACAAGTCGGTCCGACCCATTGATGAATGATTGACCGACAAGTCAGTCAAGTCGGTCAATCCCTGTTTGACCGAGTAGTCGGTCAGACCGGCGGTCACGTGACCCGCGGGTCTCGAGACGGAAGTCGACGCGGGCGCTGCCTGCGGGGCGCGCTTAGGTGTAGCGGCGGGTTGGGGGGCGGGGGCAGGGGTTCCTCAATATTGCCTTTGACGTCAATAACGTCATTTGAGAAAAAATATCTTAAGAACTTTTTTATACACACAACATTTATACTACATATTTCACGTTAAAAGTAAAAGGTAGTAAAAGGAGTAAATTTTAATTACTTATATATTCTTTGGGTAGTTAACGTTTATGTAAGGATAACCTTCTAGGTTGTGAAAAAGAATGAACAATTGAATCGTCTTTAATAATGAAAGTAATCAGTAATTATTATTCAAATATAGACACAAAACCACTAATTTTTATCAATTTCTTTTATTTTATAAGACTTACGCCTATCCTATACGGGAGAATTTGTTAAAAACACCATACTTGATAAGCTGGTTGACTATTGCTGTTTCAGACACCTTGCACGTATATACTGGCGCGAGTCTCCGATTCTCTGAATATTGGTCTTGTCTTGTTCTGGATAATTCTACCGCCATCTATCGATAGCCAATTAGATTTTTAAACCTTTTGTATAAGGAAAACATATCAAGGAGTTGATTTTTACGGTTATACAGTGACACAATTAAAAATATATTAATATCAGACAATTGAGATACATCATTTTAAAATCACAATACGATGTATGTGTATATGAGGTAGATGTGTGTGTGTGTGTGTGTGTATTGCTTGTTAAATTGGTTTTTCAAATACTTATATACAAATTATATCGTTGGCTTGGACATAAAGACGGCGACGGGCTCACCACCTGTCACGTTGTCCCGAAAATGTCTTCGGTAGAAGGTGGGTCAAAGGGACTTAATTGTCTAGACTAGACCTCTGTCTACCCCTGTATAGGGAATTGCGTGGAGATATTTATATTCATTTTTCTTTACACATTTTAAAAAAAAAAAGGTTTGTTGTTAGAAAAATTCCTGTAACTCATGTATAGATTAGCTTCTTATTTTACACACGGTCAATAAAATCAAATAAAATATATTTTTCACCACAATGAAAGCACCACCAAAGTTAATTCATGAATGAAAAATTAAGGACCATTTTAGTCGAATTGGAAATTTATAATATTAATAGAAATTTGTCTAAGCTCCTTAATAGCATTATCAAAGTGAGATAGTTATGTCATTACGTCTCTGAGGTTCAAAGAAATGATTAATCCCAATATTAATTATTATTTTTTATTGTATCAATGCTATAATGTAACAAAAATATTAAAGTGATGATGGCCGAGTATTTGAGTAAGCGGAATTTGAGTCAGGAGACCCGAGTTCTAACCTCAGGAGACAGGCTCGTACCAATGTTTATATATAAGTAAAAAAGTACTTTCTACATGTGTTATAAAAAGTAAGTCAAATGAATTGCGGAGGCGTGTCAAGCGTAAGGCGTCTATTTTGTGACACATGGAGCAAGTAAAAGTGTCGTAAAATATAATAAGACTATTACATGGATGATGAAAACGGGTCAACGTTATCATATTACAAAGTTTATGAAAATTAGGTGGTTACGTTTTATACGTATGCATACAAGTCAGATTATACCAATTTTATAATGTTAATACATAAATATGCACGGGTGTAGGTTTTGGGGTTTTTTTTGGGTACAACAAATTACAAGGGATTCAATAGATCTCTCATCTTTCAAACTCTACAGCTTCATTTTCGTTTTTTTTTTCCTTTAGTAGAAGTTTATACAAAAAAACACATTGGTTCTACCTTACTTGTAGCTTCTACGCCTCATCGCTAATCCAACTGATAAGTTCAACTTGAAACTTGCAGATCGGAAGGAAAGTTAGATGGCTGGTACACTATTTATTTACAATATTGCCTTTGACGTCAATAACGTCATTTGAGAAAAAATATCTCAAGAACTTTATTATACACATAACTTTTATACTACATATTAAACGTTAAAAGTAAAAGGGAATACATTTTAATTACTTATATATTCTTTGGGTAGTTAACGTTAATGTAAGGATAACCTTCCAGGTTGTAAAAAAAGAATGAACAATATAATCGTCTTTAATAATGAAAGTAATCAGTAATCATTTTTAATATCATTTTCAAACCATTCAAATCATTTTAAACCTTTTGTATAAGGAAAACATATCAAGGAGTTGATTTTTACGGTTATACAGTGACACAATTAAAAATATATTAATATCAGACAATTAAGATACATCATTTTAAAATCACAATACGATGTATGTGTGTATGAGGTAGATGTGTGTGTGTGTGTGTGTGTGTGTGTGTTTTGCTTGTTAATTGCAGCTTATCGCATATTCATTACATAGAGACATTAGACTCGTTAATCATTAATGTTATTAATGGGGGTCATTGCAGAAGCGTGCTCGTCGCGACCCCAGCCGGCCCTTTTCATGGCTGCAATTCTACACAGCTGCGCACCCATGCCATCCAGGGTTAGGGCGTCCCCAAGGCGACGCACACCAGTTTGTCCCCGTTGGTGTGGAATGCCGCGCGCAAGACGGCGATGGGGACCGCCACCCATCACACACAGCTCGACACGACGTAAGGTGGAGGACGGAGTGCAGAGTTGGCACGTGGAGTGTTAGAGGAGGCATAAGAGATAAGACGAATGAGACAATGAAAGAAAGAGAATTAGATGTCTGGATTCGCTTTAAATTGGGACTGACGAAGTTATTCCTTTTGGCTGTATATGCGCCGGTAGCTTCGTCGTCCAGGGCTGAGCTGGAGGAGTTTTGGGAGAATGTAAGAGAAGTTCGAGATTTAGTAAGGAGAAACGATAGAATTGTTGTATCTGGTGATTTGAATGGATGGGTTGGTACCGCTCGGCCAGGGTACGAGTCGGTGCTTGAAATGTTTGGTGATAAAAGAGTTAACGATGCTGGCAAGCTTATATTGGCTGTATGCAAGGAAATAGAGTCTTATTGTGACAAACACTATGTTTAATCACTAGAAGATCCATATGTATACCAGAGAAAGAGAGAATGAGAGAAGTATGATCGGTTTATTCCTGGTGGATGACCGACTGCGAAAACAGGTGATGAATACGCGAGTGTTCAGGGGTGCTGACCTGGGAACGGATCACTATCTAGTGATTACTATTTTTGGGGTCTGTTCGCGGGTTGGTGCTACCGGGCGACGATACCAGAACCGACTGTGGTTCTGGTATCGTAGGTAGCATCCGAAGCTGGAAGCTTCAGGATGCGGACACTAGGGATAAATATCAAGCAAGGGTAGCTGAAAAGCTTGACATCATCAATGTCAGAAAAGAATGTGTGGATGAAATATTGCAGAGCCTTAGGGATGGAATGGTTAGTAGAGCGAAAAACGTATGTGGAACTGTGAAAAGAGGTAGTAGTAAAAAGGGTGATGCATGGTGGAATGACAAAGTAAAAGAAGCAGTAAATAAGAAGAAGAAAGCATGGCTAGACTACTTGGCCTCTAGGAATGAAAAGGATATCAGAGAGAAGATGAAAGAAAGCTATAAGCTGCAGAAGGTTTACACGAAGGTATTGATTGAGTAAGTGCGTGAAAGGTGTTGAATCGAAGTGGAACTCCAAGCTCTTCTGGAAAGAGGTTGGAACGGCCTGAAGTGGCGCGACAGCCTTAAGAATGAATAAAGTGCTTTCGCGGACCAATGACGTCCTACTTTCTAATAAATCGGACGTCATGCAGCGATGGAGTGAGTTTTATAGAGAAATGTATGCGTACGATGACCTTAGTGAAGTATTCGGGGTTGACGCCGTAATCAGTATACTAGACCCGGACTTCGATGACACTGAGGTCATCAGTATGAAAAAGATTGAATTTGCGATTTGAAGTTTGAAATGTGGTAAGTCTGCGAGACTTGATAGAGTTACTGCTGAAATGATCAAGTATGGTGGGCCTCGCGTCTGGGACAGCTTTCATCTGTTGTGCAATTTGTGAATGATTGGCGATCCGCAGTCATTGTACCTTTATATAAAGGTTAAGGTTCACAGTTTGACTGCGGGTGCTATCGGGCGATCAGCTTGCCCAGTTTAGCAAGTAAACTTAACACGAAGGTTCTGACGCGTAGGATGCGAGAGCAATCGGAAAGATTTTTATGGGAGGCACAATGTGGATTAAGACCTGGAAGAGGATGCATGAATCAAGTGTTTTCTCTCCGCATGATCACGGAAAAGCTTCTGGCTTCTAACCAGAGGATTTTCTGTGCTTTTGTGGATCTTGAGAAGGCATTTGATAAGATTGTAAGGAAGAACATGTGGGAACTGTTGCCGGGGTATGATGTGGATGGCCCACTGCTAAGGGCTGTGCAATCGCTCTATTGTGACTGCAATGCTTGTGTGCGGGTAAGGCATGACCTATGATCCATGTTTAACGTCGAAACGGGCGTAAAACAGGATTGTGTCATGTCTTCCTGGCTGTTCATATTGTATAACGTCGATATACAATATGAACAGCCAGGAGGACATGACTGTTTACAAAAGCTGAAAGATAGTTATTTAGGTATGAAATTGAGTGACATAAAAGTAATTTTTTTTTTTAAAGAACACTAGCAATGCCGAATAACATTACTAGTATTCCTGTTAACCACTCCAATTAAGCTGCAATGCTTGCGTCTGGAGTTGGTTTACGTCAATAGTCGAATGGCGGGGCCCGAACCTGCGACGTCATGTTTCGCAGTCCGCACCCCAAACCATTAGGCTATTGCCGCTCTACTGTATGCCGATGACGCAGTGCTTAATCCACCGTCAGAGGCAGAACTGCAGGCATTAGTCACGTGTATGAAAGAGGAATGTGAAAATAGAGGTCTCCGTTTGAATGCTAATGAAACTAAGGTTCTGGTATTTGAAAGGGACGAAAAAAGAAAGAAGTGTGAAATATGGGTAAATAAGGAATGTCTAGAACAGGTGAATGAGATTGTGTACTTGGGCAGTGCTTTTAGCCGAGATGGAAGATGGTAGATGTGATATAGTGGATAGGCTTGTCGCTGCCGAAAACAAGGTCAACGATGCCCTGACTGCGTTAGTCCAAAGGCAAGGCGTAGTGAAAAATGCACGCCTTGCGATACATAACTCAGTGCTGGTACCGACTTTGTTATTTGGCAGCGAAACTTGGGTATGCCAGAAGAAGCATAAAAGCAGAATGAATGCAGTGGAGATGCGATCTCTTCGTAAAATGTGCGGCGTTACCTTGGACGACCGGAAACGAAACGAAGAGATTAACAATATGGCAGGTTTGAAAGATGACCTTATCATTAAATGTTAAAAGGGGTCGAGGTAGGCCGAAACTAACTTTTGAAGACCATGTGAGCAAATTGCTCGAAGACGGGAGGGTCAAGAGTACTCGGATACCTTGACGTGCATGTATGAAGAAAATGATGAATCTGAATGAAGCGAAGGAGGTATGTAAGGATCGTGACACTTGGCGATCTGTTCTCTCTGGCTACCCCGTCAGGGACTGTGCGTGAAGATAAATAAATAATAAATATTAATGTGTATATAAGTTTCCGAGTACATATCCAGATATATATCCTGTGTATATATTGTAAATAGGGACAATGCAAGTATTCCAAAGCGAGCGATTAATTTTAATACAGTATGCATGATATTTTTCAATAAACACAATCTTTGTATATTTTTTACTCAAAAGCTCTAATTTTTAAAGGAAAAGCTGGGATAATTTCCATATATGTGATGAAGAAACAAAATTTTTTAGAGTCACTAGTTTCTGCTCGCGACTTCTTCTGCACATAGTGATCTCTGCGGGAAACTTTTCACTAAAAAAATGAAGTATATATCCCTATTCGGATTCCTATAGCTCATGTCTCCCACAGAAACCATCATAATTTTTGGCGGAAAATAGCAGTGTATGTGTTTATCCACTGTCTCATCTGTATAAATATCTACCATATTTCGACAAAATTCGTTCAGTCGTTAAGGCGTCAACTTCAGCAAACTAAAAAACTTTTACCTTTTTACAATTGATAGTATATTTCTGGACAGGGTTCATCTAAAGCTAAATAATATTTTTCATTGTCATTCATTGTAACCAAACGCATCGTCAATTTTTTAAACCCGTAATGACTCTTCACTATTTTAGTCTTCTTCATTATCAAGTTCGCTGCTTTTGTTAAATTTTCTTTGTTGTTTATTTGATAGTGAGTCGGTAACAAAAGTCTATTAGACTTCTATTCTTGTATTAAAATTCATCGTCACATTCACTTTATTAAATATATATTATAATAAGGCCAACCGGTTATATATGTGTTCAATACGAATTTTAATTTTTTTTTTTTAATAATCATTAGAGATTTAAAAACTCTTATTTACTCAATCACTTAATAGAAAACAAAAGCCACGATATCCGAGTGGTTGGGAGGTCGAAATGTTGAGTAAACTCTGGTCGAGTGCGATCCTAAGGTGGGGCAGGCTCGTAACTTCAGGTTTTTCAAAGTAAAAGTTATGTACGAATTTTATCGGCGACGGGCTCACCACCTGTCACGTTGTCCCGAAAACATCGTCGGTGGAAGGTGGGTCAAAGGGACTTGATTGTCTAGACAAGACCACTGTATTGGGTATTGCGTGAACACATTTATTTATTTATTTATAATTTTTTTATAGAAAAGTGAGGCAAACGAGCAGGTGGCTCACGTGATGGTAAGTGATTACCTCCGCCCATTAACACCCGCAATACCAGAGGCATAGCAGATGCGTTGCCGGCCTTTGAGAAAGGTGTGGGTCTCCGGTTACCTGCACTCACCAGAAGAAAAAACAGAAATTTGTTAAACTTCTACTTCACGCCGGTATTCTGTGAGGTCGTGGTACTTCCCCGATCGAGCCGGCTCATGCATGCAACAACAAAAGCTGATGCGTGGCTCTACCACTGTTAAGTTCTGTCACTGTCGTTGAAGTTTTAGTAATGCATTAAATATATGTATGTATGCAAATTTATACAAGTCACGATAGCCGAGTGTCTGGGTGAACGGGAATTCAGAGGCAAGAATTCGATCCCCAGGTGGCAAGCTTGCATCAATAAGCTTTCTCAAAAACTTAAGTACGAATAATATCGTTAGACATTAAGACGGCGACGGGCTCACTATCTATCATGTTGTCCCAAAAATATCTTCGGTAGAAGGTAGGCCAAAAAAAACTTAATTGTGTAGACCTCTGTCAACCCCTGTAATTGGAATTGCGTGATAAAGTGTATACATATACTTATTTAAACATATTGTGTATTTACTGAAATAAGCAGCTAGAAAATTATGCGTATGTATGCAACAACAAAAACTAGTGGCTCTACCATTGTAAATATTATTTAACTTAATACAAAATTTACAATATTTACTTAAAAAGGAATTGAAATAAATTGGTCATAAAAATATCAAATAATGTGAGCAGCCAATCTATTCCTATTTTCGAAGAAATTGACATTTGAATCGGGGTATAAAGTTCAGCTAATTTTACCAGCTTCTTTGATGTAAACGCCTATTTGAACACCTGTTTTTATGATCAATTTTAACTTAAAAATTTAAATTTGCAAACTTCTATTTGTATGTGATAATACATGTTAGTAAAAATGGTGTAAAATATGTGGATCACAATGGCCAACATTTTTTTTATTTTGTACTTTTTTGAAGTTAATTACGGGTACAAATAAGGTTAGCGATTACGGTATACATGAAAGTGTCACATTTGTGGTAAAATATTAATGTATTTCAATTTAAGATGGTAGCGTAAACCTCTATAAATATTAGGGAAATTGGGACATTTCGGGAGCGTGTAAGTTCATAAACAGAATTTATTACTTTCTGTGTCAATTTCATCTTCAGTATCTTTAAAACCATTAAAAATACTAAAAATTTAGTATCAATAATTATTAAAAAATACCAACCTGAAAGCTTTTATTAATAAATAAGTAATATTTTAAAATGATATTCCATTAAAGTGTTGAAAGGACAAGACATTCAAGAGACAACTTCTACTTCAGAATGATGGGGAAAATCCACCTGGTAAAACCGCGATGTCGCAGAATATCGAACTACAATCCCAATCCTCATGTTTCTTTTTGTTAACCCCTTCTAAGGATCCCTCCAATGGTTGCGAATATAATGGAACAATCGTAGTCACAGACCACTGTACAAACAAATTGTCTGTTTTCAACTATACATAAAAACACAAAATACAACTCAAGAATACTTGTAATAATAAGGTTTATATGCACATACTAGGTAGAGATTTTGTATGAACTATTTTATGGACAAGAATATTTTTTGAGAACAGATACTTTCTTAAATGAATACTTTAATTACTATACACCCTGCCTTTGTTACGGAACCTTTATTGGAGAAGATTTAAAAAAAATATCAATCTTGGCTAGCTCAATCCGAGGTGTACACCAGTTTTCAAAGTATCATCAACTCTGAGGTCCGGATTCAATTTCAGAACGTTTCAGAAAAATACTTGTCTATGTATTCCTTTCAGTTATTAGTAAGCACTTGTCTATGTCAACTCGAGTTTGGGTGTTTTAACTATTTATTTACAAGCGCTTTAACTATTTATCTTGTAATTAGAGTAATGTATGTGATGTAAATATATGTATTACTTAAGTTTATTTATGATTTATATCGTATTTAATAAATAAATATGGTAATTCATATGTATATTGTTTTATTTATGCTATTGAAACGTTGTTTATGAAATTGTACTTCAGTTGTTTTATTAAAGATCTTTTTACTTACCTCTTAAAATTAAAAAAACCCTTTTGGTCTGATAAAAGATTGAATTGTTTAAGAAACCGTTAGAGTAATTAGTAATTTATCTAAAGTCTACAATAAAAAAGTGATATATAATATCAAGCAGTAACTAAAGTAAAAATAAAATGATACATTATCAAATCACATACCTTTTTTGAAAGGAGGTCTCTTTTAAGTTGAGGTCTTAAGTTGTTCCCAAATACTCATGTGATAATTTATTCTTTCATATAGATTCATGAAAGGACATGGATGATACTCAGGTCAGCTTCAATCAGCGAAGCATTTTGACCTGATCCGTACACATTTCACTTTTTTTTAATACAAATACCAAATTTTTTTTCAAAAGCTTATGTACAACTTATATTGTTGGTTTGAATATAAATATGGCGACGGGCTCACCATCTGTAATGTTCTCCCAAAAAATTTCGGTATCCATTAGGAATGGCGTGAAGACATTTATTTTTATATAAATAAAGTGTTAATTTTTATTATACTCTGACGTACCCGTTATTCATTTTTAATTACGATCAAACCTCTTGACAATTTATCCGTATATAAAAAAATCGCGAAAACTGATGGTACAAATTCTCTACGGCCATGCTTCATACATATTCAAATAACGTGGTCTGTCGGTACACGACAGAAATACGCCTGTTTTCCGACGCGTCTGAATTACAAAAAAGGAACTGATATATTTCAAACGATAAAACAGCGCCTACTGCGAAGTCAAATTCGATGTTGCATAAATTTTTAAAAATATTCAGTTTTGACGTTTCCATATTTTTTTCCAAAACGCAAGTTTACTTATTCTTCAACAAAACTTTCTAAGTATGTTCTAACCTGTATCATAAGAAACTTTTAATTTTATCCATAAAAATACTATTATTGAAGTGAGTAGGTGACAAATGAAATTCAAATTATATTTTATTACAACAATAACAGTAAGGACAAAGACAATTTTAATACATGGTTTATTAAAATGGACTTAGAGCGTATCTCACTTTATAATGATAAATAATATAAATGTACGCGCGCAATCTACATTCTAAGCCTTATTGAATTAAAAACAGCTGCATTTTTTAATTAAGATTTCGCTCAACAATAAAGGGTAATCTATATTTTAAATATTATCAATTTAATAATTGCAACTTAAATTTCTTTTTATCAACACAGTTTCGCACAAACAATTGTGAAATTAATATTTGGAGCGTCGAATGCACTAAGCTAGATATATGGGCCATTTGCCGACAGAATGGTGCGAAATGCTACATGTTATTCATGGTTTGCACATTAATATCGCCAAAATGTGCAATTGCAACCAGAATTAATATTGTATTTTACCACAATTACGTATAGATTTAAAACAAAGTATTTGGATCTAGTATAGCTTTTTGATCTTGTAGTTAACATTCATTACTATTTTCCGATTTACCCGAACATTACATGCAACTTTAATCAAAAAAAAGTATGCTTTCTTTTTTATCCTTATCATCCCGTATAGGAGCTTGAGATATACATTTAAAGTTATTTCAAGAAAAATAGTCGTATCCAAATATTCTATCTTTTCCTATTTAAAATTGCATTTGTCCCACCAATAAGTTTAATGTGTTAAAAAATTATAAATTTAGTTTCAATGCAAATTATTGGCATTAAACTAATGACCTATATCCGACATATAATTATTCACCTCATCTGATGTATCAAAATCGATTTTAAAAATGGAAAAAGTATCATCGGCAAACAATGCTGTATCATATTTGTTCCCGGCAAATTTGGGTAAACCATTAATATATATAAGAAAAAAATTTAAAACACACACACAAAAAAATATATATTTCGAGAACGTATAAAGTTCGTCGTCATGCAATCTATTGCATGACGACGAACTTTATACGACGAACTATAGATGCTTAACGAACCTTCCTAACTCCAGCATTACTTGAAAATTATTTCAGAGAAGGTCTTTGCCAATAACAGATTGAAACTTTACTTTTTTACTCATTTTTTATTACAAACAAAGTACGTTAACGTGTTCTTGAATTTTAGTCTCGTTAATTTTACAATAGGTGGTTTAAAGTATTTATAAAGAAAATCCTTTGTTGCCGTAAACACATAAAATATTTAGTAAAAGATTATTTTAAGGATATAAGAAACTACACATCTGAACACGAAAATTGATAACTTGGCAATGTAACAGGCGTTGAGGATAGACGATAAGTGAGAAAAGTAGATTGAAGCATACATTATTACTATTACCCCACTCACCAAACAAAACGCAGAAGTTTTTTTTTTAATTTGTCTAGTTTTATTGGTCGTAGCGACGATTTGGGCAAATGGACAGCTTTTGTTAAATTACAAAGGAATTTTAAAAATGTAAATAATTATAATAGGTATTTTAAGAGGAATAATCTTTTTCCTCTTCCAAAATTAACACTGCAACCGATGTATCCTCTTTTATTAGATTTTGTTACATTAGATGAGGTGAATAGTATAATAATAAAATAAAATATATAAATAGTAATAATATGTCGGATATAGTTCATTAGTTTAGTGCCAATAATTTGCTTAAAAATAGTATTGAAACTAAATTTATAATTTTTTAACACATTAAACTTATTGGTGGGACAAATGCAATTTAAAATAGGAAAAAGTTAGAATATTTGGATACGACTATTATTCTTGAAATAACTTTAAACTATCATATTCAATCAAGATAAAATAGAACCGATACAAATAAACTCGCAGGTATATTAAGCTATGCATCTCTCTCCATCCCAGGAAATATGCAGAGCCCGACTATTAACAAGTTCTAGAAATTTATAAAAGACAAACTTTATATATATTAAGAATGTATTCATTAATTATATTAGTCCCTGGGAATGAATTTATTACCATCCATACATCCCCTATTATAAAATAAAAATAATGAATAAAGATACGAGTGGATCTTTCGCTTATGTCGCTTATGTCTTCTCCGTTAAAGGAACATCGGTAGATTAAAAAAAGGCAATCAGCGTATATACTTACTATACTTATGAAAAAACAATACTTATATCTATTTATTTATTTATCAAAAGATGATTAGATTTTATTTGTTTTAAAGCAACACTAAATGAAAATCGCAAAAAACCCTTTCGTACAGTGCATGTAAATACAAAACTTTATAAAAATATTATGGGAAACTAGTTAGATAGCTATATATAATTCAAGTAATGACATGTATACCAAATTCTTGTTGAGTATTTAACCTAATAAAAAGAATGATTACTTTATCGAAATGAAATGTAAGTGAAATGCAGCCAAGCGTAAAACGAGTATTGTGCTCCAGAATCAATTCTATAAAACGATAATTTTATTCATAGAGTTCCATCTGGAATGGTATTGCAAAATTTGTACGTGATTTGCTTTTAAAACTTTTATATATCCGTAACAATTTCATATTTTTATATGCTTGCTGAACTGATATGAATATGTGATAAACTCGATCTTACCCGCGTAATTTTGATTAACGCGTGTTATATAAAATTTTAAGTTTAAATGTAATAAAAGTTAAGTTAAATTTTAGATAATTTTCCAGTAATTTCCTACAAAAATAAATTATTTCCATCAAAAATAATAATTATCATATATACAAACTGTAATCATATATAATCTTATCAAGATCGGTTCAGAAGTTGAGCCGCGGAAATCTTACTTTGAGACACATATACTATATAAGGGCACTGTATAAAATGTAAATCGTTAATCTGATGAACAATGCTTGAAATGAAAAAGTCAATATTATCAATTACTTTATCTTAGTAAATGAAAAGCGATATTAAATTAGCACTAATGTTGAACTTTTAGGTTAACTTAAAATTTAGGTACTAAATTTACTTTTTTTCTTTATTTATACTACATGCATAGTGCATTGAATACTACGTCGTTTTTATATTTATTCACTAAACTTCCCACTAAAATCGTGCTTTATTCGAAATAAAAATATCTTATACTATAATTATCGCAATGTACGAGTGACCTGGCACCATAGACTCAGCTGCCCGTTATTAGTTTCCTTAATTCAATCTGTTATTCTTCGAGATAGTTATTCCAACTTTGTAGCCATTGCCAATTTAAAAAAAATATATACACGTATACACCGGTTTTCCTGGTGTTACCAATCCTAAGAGCCCGGGTTCAATTCCCGGACGAGTTAATGTAGAAAACCACTTATTATACATTGTCTTATAGACTGGGATTTGTAGGGTCATCGTTGTTCCAATTTTAAGACACAAGTTCTTGAGCTATACTTTTTAGGATTAAAGCAATGTAATAAGATTATCTATGTATTTTGAAATAAAATCACCCACAGGAACAAAACGGTTATGTATTTTTATTTTATGTTGTTACTACTTACACAATTTTGACCATAATTTGATAAAGAACACAACATCTTTCGAGCATAATCACAAGCATTAGATGATAGGCCTAGAAATAACATTTAATTACAAGTATATATGAAATTCGTTAGGTTACTGGATGCATTAAGATCATTTGTTTGTTTGTCGTGGCGGTGGGGCTTAGTAACTAAGAGTATGGCTAGGACACCCACGGTAAACCAAGAGAACCTACATGGCTGACCTAACTTAGTACGGTATGGCCGGCCTAAGGTGGTCGCTCCAAGTAGGCTTGGGCAGATCGCTTCATATACTTGGTGGACTGTGGAGGGAGTGTTTGCGTCATGTTGCCTTCGCACCGCTGTCCGTGCCCTCCACAACCGAGATGATGGAAGAGGAGTTTCAATAATGCGTTTCGCCATGCTAACTGACCACAGCAACTCTGGCGGTGGTCGCGCCGCTGATGGGGCTGAGGTAAGGCCACGTGGGGAGTGGAGTGTCGGTATTGCGTCGCTCTCCCTGACCTCCGCGAACGAATTGTGGACGGCCGCGGAGACAAAGCGTCGCCATCCTGAACTCGGGAATGGGTTCATTACCCACGTGGGTTGGAGGCCAAGGAGGTAGCTGGGAGGTAGCCCAGGGCGGCGGGGACAAATACTTCCTCAACGGTAATAATATTGAAATGGCTGCTCTTTTACATTAAATTTAATACACAATATATAAAATATGTATGTTTGAATTTTAAAAGATATACTGCAAAATATTCACAGAACATTACATTCATATTCACATATTTAAACCACTCGAAAGATTGAGATTTGTTTTTGTAACACACGGTTACGTAAACAATTAGTTAAATACGCGAAACGCATATCACTGCCTATCATACTTTACTATTGCTATTGCTATTTATATTTGTTAGTGTAACGAATATATAATTTTTATTTGTATCTTAAGAATAAGAAGAACTTATCTTGCTACAGCATTGATATTGACAGTTCGCATTTCAGAAACGCGCAGTAGAGATTTAATTTTAGATTACGTTATAAATTGTTTTAAACAGTTTGTTTACTTTCACGATGTGAAAAATAAATTAAAAAAATATTTTAAGATATATGATATTCATAAACTACCTACTCGTATTTTGAATCATAAAAAAATTTAGGTTTTTAATTAATGGCTTTTAATTTCTTAACAAAGAATGGGTATAATTTCAGAGCAATTAAAGTATATACGTACACCACGTGCCACTAATGGTGACACAGGCTTATTTTTTCTAACGTTACTTATTGTCAGAGGTACATGAAATGTTGACTTTAGAAAAATTTTTGAAACAATGATAACTCGTTTCAGTAATTTTCACAACATCTTGTTTTCTGACGAAGCCCATTTCCACCTAAATGGACATGTAAACAAACAGAATTGCAGGTATCGGAGCAGCGAAAATCCTAAAACATGAGAGGCCTCTTCACTCTCCTAAGGTAACTGTATGGGCTGCAATTTCAGCAAAAGGACTTATCGGACCTTCTTTTTTTTAAGATTCTCGAGGCCGTTCAGTTACTGTTAAGTCTGCCTAGTATGTGAAAATGTTACGGGAGTTCTTAGCACCGATGCTACTGGAATTTGCTGGCTATAATCGTAACACATGGTTTCAACAAGATGGAGCCACGTGTCACACATCCCATGGCCACCCAGAAGTCCAGATCTATCCCCAGCAGACTTCTTTTAATGGGGTTATTTAAAGAGTCGTGTCTACATTGATAAACCGAATACACTGTATCAACTTAAAGAAAAAATCATCGAAGAGATGTCGGCGATCTCGCGGTCTCTTTGCAGATGAGTATTCGAAAAATTCAGGACTCGCTTAGATTAGTGCAAAAACCGAAACGGTGGTCATTTAGACGAAATAATTGTTAAAAAATAAATTACAACTAATTAGCTTTCTCGTAAATGAACAATTTCTAAAATACGTTAAATGGTTTTTTAGATGGTTTTTCAAATGTTAACTAATTCATGGCCCACCCTGTATTATGTATATATATATATATATATATATATATATATATATATATATATATATATATATATATATATATATATATATATATATATATATATATGAATACATACATATGTACTAAAAATCAAATTTTAGCTTTGCCCAACTTTGATTATCCTCCTTTTACTTTTGGTCAAATCACTGATAGTGATGTTAAGAATAGTATTGTTGAGGTCAATTCTGACGCCGTAGGTACTGACTGCATTAGTCGTAAAATGATCATTCCTATTATCGATTTCCTGATCCCTGTTATAAAATCCATCTTTAATTATTATATGTCATCTGGAAATTTTCCATCTTCCTGGAAAGAGGGTCAAATAATTCCTTTACCTAAAAAAGCCAATCCCTGCAGTTTTTCTGACTACCGACCCATTTCCATACATCCATTTCTTTCAAAAGTTTTTGAGCGTATCATCCATCGTCAACTAAGCTTTTCTATTCAGGTGAAATCTGTTCAATCCATTTCAATCCGGTTTCCGTCTTGGTCATAGTACGACTACTGCCTTAGTCAAGATCACTGACGATATTCATCTTGGCATGGATAACCAGTGCATTACAGTGTTGACCTTACTTGACTTTAGCACTGCATTCAACAACGTTGATTTTGACCTCTTATTAGCCACTATGACGTCTCTTAACATATCTCCTGAAGTGATTGCCTGGTTTCATTGTTACTTGTTTGGTCGCCGGCAACGAACACGCATTGATGATTTGATCTCTAACTGGCGCATGATCACTGCCGGTGTATCACAAGGAGGCGTGTTGTCTCCTTTCCTCTTTTCAATTTTCATAAGTTCTATTACGGTTCAATTATCTTCTCGCTACCACCAGTATGCAGATAATCTCCAAGTATATTTTCAGGCTAAATTGGTGGATAAACCCAAAGGCTTATTAAATAAAGACCTGGATTTAATAGTGGAATGGAGTATGTCGCATGGTTTGAAAGTAAATCCATAAAAACTAAGTCAATAATAATAAGTAGTCAAAAATTGGTTACACGTATTGATCTGTCTACTTTACCTAGTATAATACTAGATGGCACTTGCGTACCGTACAGTGATACCGTTAAAAATCTAGGCATTACTTTTGAAAAATTTTTGTCTTGGGTCCCTCAAGTGAGTGAGGTGAGTAGGAGGCTGTTTATGACAGTTGGATCGCTCCGCAGACTAAGCAATTTCCTACCCATAGCAACTAAAATTACACTCGCGCAAACACTCCTATTACCGATTCTCGATTATGCAGACACATGCTATGTGAATCTAAATGAAGAACTGCTTAATAAACTTAAGCGCATTCAGAATCTCTGTATACGGTTCATATTTGGACTCTAAAAATATGACCATGTTTCCGAATATCGCGAAAAACTCAAGTGGCTGCCAATTCGCTTTCGCAGGAATATTCACATTCTATCTCTTTTATACTGTGTTCTATTCAATCCTGCTACCCCTCCTTATCTCAAAGAGCGGTTTGAGTTCCTCCGTGATACCCACGAACACTCTTTTCGTTCGGGTCACAACCTAACCTTAAAAAATCCTTCCCACAATACTTCCTTCTATTCTAAATCCTCCTCTGTTGAAGCGGTTAGGCTCTGGAATTCCTTACCGCTTCAGATTCGGCGGGCGCAATCTCTAGATCATTTTAAATCACTCCTCTATGCCCACTTCTATCCACCCTAAGCATTCATTACATTTTTTATTCATTCATTCATATTTTTGCAAAACTTCCTATAAATTCATTTCGTAAATTTTGTGTTGTAGGGTTTATAACATCTCGTAGGAATGGACTAAATTTAATTAAGATAATGTAATGAATTGCACAAAATTTATGTATTATATAAAAAAATATCTTCACGCATTTCCCATTACAGGGGTAGCCACAGGTCTAGTCTAGACAATTAAGTCTCTTCGAACCACCTTCCACCGAAGATATACGGGACAATGTGACAGGTGGTGAGCCCGTCGCCGTCATTATGTCCAAGCCAACGATATAATTCGTATGTAAGTTTTTAGAAAAACCCATTGGTACGGGTTCTTGACTCGACATTTCAACCACCGAACCACTCAGCTTAACTTAAAAATGTATGCATAACATTTTAATATATAAATATATAGGCACATTTTACGCTAAATAAACTACAGAGTAAGAACATGCAGCAACTTAAGTTTTCCAATCTAACTTTCGGTACCGTCACTAGTGCATGTGGATGTTTGTTAAAGTTAAAAAAAAATTTAATGAATATAAAATCATTACTACTGAATGTTATTATTCTATGTGGTGCTAGAACTACGTTTGCATTACAAGGCATGGGAAAATGATGGCATGTTGTTCCTAAAGAAAGGAAAAGTGTAAAATGTTAAAGAAATCAACCTCCTTTTTCTTTCCATGAATACTCCTCAGATCAACTTAGATCTACGTTTCATGTATTTTTAATAAATAAAAAATAAATATCTTCACGAAATTCCCAATACAGAGGTAGGCAGAGGTCTAGTCTAAAAAATTAAGTCCCTTTGACCCACCTTCCACCAAAGATATTTTCGGGACAATGTGATTGGTGGTGAGCCCGTCGCCGTCTTTATGTCTAAGACAACGATATAATTCGTACATAAGTTATTGATGAACCCATTGGTACCAGCCTGCCAGCTGGGGATCGAACTCGGTTCTCTTGACTCAAAATTCCGAACACTCAACCACTCGGCTATCGTGTATAATATGATTACTTAACCCAAATTTTGTAATTTTTTGTACCAATTCTTTATTTACAATAAAAGGAGTGTGTTAATATTTACAATACATATTACCAAAAGAAAACAATAATCGTAGAGCCTTACTCTTCATGGCATGGTACCATGAACGCTGGTTGCATTTCCACACACACACACATATATATATATATA
>JAGSMR010000011.1:4635000-4760000 GCA_029286605.1 Sericinus montela
CTAAACATTGTTAAGAACGCAGAAATTACTTATTTTAATTTAGTTAAAAGCAGCTTACATCAATGATAACTATTTGTTTTATACTTAGTTCTAATTTTCATTTATATTTATAACAGCTTAAATTCATCTGTAGTAGTAAATAAATAACATAATCATACGTCATCGAGTTCCGAAGTATAATTCTCCGACTTAGTAACTGGATGGTGAGAACAGGATATGTACATATACTATAAAGATACATGACGATATAATGTTTAATCCAATAAGACGATATAATCAAATAATGTTTCATCCAATACTTTTGTAACGTATTAAATAAATATATAAATATCTTTACGCAATTCCCAATACAGGGGTAGACAGAGGTCAAGTCTAAACAATTAAGTCCCTTCGACCCACCTTCCGCCGAAGATATTTTGGGGCAACGTGACAGGTGGTGAGCCCGTCATCGCCTTTATGTCCAAGCCAACGATATGATTCGTACATAGGTTTTGTAAAAACCCATTGGTACGAACCTCCCAACTGGGGATTTAACTCTGGTTTCTCGACATTTTTTTTTATTTTTTGTTTATTCTAATTTTAAACCCGCTTTCTATAGGCACATAAAATAGTTATAACTTAGTGTAATTTCCCGCTATAGTTTGGCTTAAAAAAAGGAATAATAAATTTGCAAATATAAAAAATAAAAGGTACTAAAGACTTATTTACTTGTTAAATAAGTAAACGCATAACTCACCTGTATTTCAAATTATGATTCTCGTTCTTAATATTAAATGCACTTTATGTCTATCTTAAAAGGAATTGGGGTAAACGCCGAACAACGTTCACTTCAACAAATTGAAAAGCAATGAACCGCGGAATTCAATTTCATATTGAAAGCCATTCATCTTTGCCGCTTCTTCGAGAACTTCTCACACCATGCCGCCATTATATCTCGACTTTGCCACCCAGTTTTACTTATTGAAGACTTTATATTTATTTTTTTTTAAATTATTTTGAAACTGATAGTCACAGGTTACTGATACATAGAACTTGTTGTGAAATAATTAATATTCTATCGTTTTAAGTCATCCTAGGAATTAGACTATGAATATCATGGTGATTTTCGAAGAAATTTATTTTATCGATTAAATCAAAATTTATACAAGATTAATTACCGTAGTAAAGTTTTGTATTCTTTCTTTTTCGGCATAAGAAAATGACACCCTTTTTCTTCCCGTGGGTGGCGTAAAAGTTGACTGATTGTGGAATAAACTATAAAATCGAATATACTAGATTGTAATTCAACAGAATGATGACGGGCAGCAGCGTCTAAGGTACAAGGTGTTTAGTAGTGAGATTGATAAGTCTGGCAATAATGTTAAATTTTGTACGGAATAGACTTTTATCGTGCAGAGGACGTTAACAACCCGTTCTGATGAATTGATGGACCACTCAACCATCATTAAAAATTATCAGCACCATAATCATAAAAACAGACCGTATAATAAACGATGATGCTAATTTTTATATCAATTTGTTTCTTTTATTATTTTCACTATTTATAAAAAAAGTTACGATAGCCGTTGTTGGGTGGTCGGAATTTCGAGTCGAGAGGCCCGAGTTCGACCCCCAGGTGGCAGTACCAATGAGTTTTTCAAACTCTTATGTACGAATTTCATCGTTGGCTTGGACATAAAGACGGCGACGGGCTCACCACCTGTCACGTTGTCCCGAAAATATCTTCGGTGGAAGGTGGGTCAAAGGGACTTAATTGTCTAGACTTAACCTCTGTCTACCCCTGTATTGGGAATTGCGTGAAGATATTTATTTATTTTTACTATTTATCGGTTTTTAAATGTAAGTACTGTCGGTTCAGGTAGGTAGTAAAATTAGAGCAATAAAAAAGAGGAATTGGAAAAACTGCGTGCATTGTTTTTGAAATGCCCAGAAAATTCATTGCGTTTTGAACACGTACATTTTAAGATTCCGTAGCTTACCAAAGCTTTGCGTATTTCCGGTATTTATAGTAGCAAACATTCCTCATTCTTAATAGGTATTCTCACTTTTTATTGTTTAAATAGTTATATTCATGACTTCATGAGCTCATTATATCGACTTTCCGCGCGCGCCCTAACAAAAGACCAGCCTTTTCCCTTCATACCCCAACACTGCAAATATAAATCCATTCAGTACAATCATACACCATCACTCCCATAAGAACCGTACCTTTTTCGAAATAATTTTGCGTAAAATTTTAATTAAATCTTTTAAGTAATTTTTTGACCGAGTTGTTGTGTGATTGTTTCGTATTCAAACATAAACTTTTACTACAATGTTATAAAATATTCACGCATGTTCTCAATATTTGGATAGACAGACGTCTAGTTCTACAATTAGAGTTTACTGTTAACTCCTTTGGAATCAACTGTCAACGAAGCCTTCGTTTTATCAGGACAACAGGACAAATAGTAAGGAAACACTTTACTAACATAAATATAAAATTATATAGGAGAGGAGAGGATGACGAATAAATATTTCATTTGTAATAGCGATTAAATTATTCATTTTATGATGGGCCATAGGCTGTTTACTAAAGAGGGTGTTATAAGCAACATGTTATTTAATTTATGTTTAATTTGAGAAGGTCAATGTTTCACTTGAAGATTGTGTTTCAGGAAAACTATTTTACTATTCAAACATTAATAAAATCACTGATGTACGAAGTTTTGTATTAGCATGTATTACAAAGTGTTAAATATCACAACTGTCGTATGGTATCGGCGTAAGAATAATACTTCTTCCTCTCTACCCGTGGGTGTGGTAAGAGGCGACTAAGGGTAAAGCTTTGAAAATTTAATTTGTTACCGAAAAATACCAGACAAAAATTGAGAAATGAGGTGCCTGGTAACGCGATCGAGAATCCACTTGCCATGCATGGCGATTACGGCAAACCCTCTCAAACTGGAGAAGCCTATGTCCTACAGTCAACTTTTACAGTCCGTTACAATGGTAATCATGAAATATCACAAGGTATCATTTTATTTATAAGTACTAGATATACTGTACTCCTTAGACTTTGTTTACATTCGTTCTAAAATATACTGAAATAAATAGCATTTTGTTTATTTTCTTTCTTGGTGGTAATTCGAAGATTTCAGCTTATCGTCAGCGTACAGACGGGTTTATACGAGTTGAGCTTCTCTCGCCTCTATTAGAGACATAAATCATTGATACGCACATTTACTTCCCTCAAAATACTTACAGCAATATTATACCGAAGTAATTGATAAATCAAAAGCATTTACATTATTTAAGTCATTTTCTTTGCAAACTTATGCGCACTATATTAAATATAACTGAGAATTTCACAAATAAAATGGTTTTTAGTCGTAATTTTGTATTAAAATAAATAGTGGAGGAATAACTGAAAGTTAATTTTTATGTTTTTAATAATATTAAATTACGTATCAAGCACTCTATTTGTTACTTTAAAAATGGGCTACTCGATGACATTAATACCAGAACCTTGCCAATAAATATATTATGATTATCTTCTTGCTGCTATTCACAGAAACATTCAGAGAAACATTTTTGACATTAGGTTTCTTCTCATTGATGTTCCACGGTTTCAGCGGTTCAAATGAGGCCAGAAGTAAGGGGTAGGAGGGGGAATAGTTTTAATAATTTGGTGTAAAAAATATATCCATTGGAAGCAATAATTAGGCAACAATTATAACAGTGGTAGAGCCACATCATCAGCTTTTATTGTTGGATGAATGGGCCGGCTCGACCGGGGAAGTACCACGACCTACCAGAATACCGGCGTGAAGTAGAAGTCTAACAAACTTTTGCGCTTCGTCTGGTGAGTGCAGGTAACCACACACCCCTCTCCCCCGATTCTGGGGGAGAGGGGCACTCTAAGGGAGGCAACGCATCTGCTAAGCCTCTGGTATTGCAGGTGTTAATGGGCGGCGGTAATCACTTACCATCACGTGAGCCATCTGCTCGTTTGCCTCCCTTTTCTATACAAAAATACTTTACATTAATATAAATATAAATAATGAAAATAATAAATGCATATGAAATGTTTGTAAATTTAAAAATTTTACATTGGAATGGAACAGTTGCAGTTTATAAGCGTTCCATGACCTTTAAAGCAAGTGCCCGACACCCACTAGAACTGCATAGTTAAACAGTTATTTTCTGTACCAACTATAAATAAACTAGGTGAAATAAAAATACAGTCTTTTTAAAAAGAATACCAGCAATGCCGAATAACATTACTAGTATTCCTGTCAACCACTCCAATTAAGGTGCAATGCTTATATCTGGAGTTGGTTTACGTAAATAGTCGAATGGCGGGGCCCGAACCTGTGACGTCATGTTTCGCAGTCCGCACCCTAAACCATTAGGCTATTGCCGCTATATAAATAATAAAATACAGTTAATAGTTATTCAATATTTATTATTAAGAGACATCTCATAATTTCAAAGTTACCAGGCGACGTGATTATGGTAAACCCTCTCATACGGACGAGGTCTATATTCCTTACTTTACGCGCATGTTATGATGATAAAGATAATTTTCATCTAGTTGATGAGTAAAAAAAATGTTGGGTCTTTAATTTGGTCACTCTCTGCTTCCTGATCACCGTAACCCTGTATTATCATTATCATGTATGCTAAAAATAATTCGTAACATAGACAAAGAGGAAGTGATTTACGAAAATAAAACTTTTTAATTTTTCTAGTTAGTTAACCTCCTCTAAATCATGATTGACGCGTAACAATGACTGTTCTTACAGCTAATCGTAGTAGAAATATCCGTCCGAGATATGCTAACTTTTTATTGAAATCACCATTTAAATGTATATGTACCGTGTATTGTGTTAATGTGATTTTTTCATTGCTTTGCTATATGGCAGCGAAACCTGGGTATGCCAGAAGAAGCATAAAAGTAAGTTGAATGCAGAGGAGATGCGATCTCTTCGTAAAATGTGCGGCGTTACCTTGGCCGACCGAAAGCGAAACGATGAGATTCGCAATATGGCAGGTTTGAAAGATGACCTTATCATTAAAACTGATAGGGGCGTGCTTCGAAGGTTTGGGCACGTTGAACGAATGAGCGAAGACCGAATGGTGAAGAAAATATATAGGGCGAAAGTTATTATTAAAAGGGGTCGAGGTAGGCCGAGACCGTAACTTTCGAAGACCATGTAAGCAAATTGCTCGAAAAGGAGAGGGTCAAGAGTACTCGGATACCTCGACGTACATGTATGAAGAAGATGATGAATCTGAAAGAAGCGAAAGAGGTATGTAAGGATCGAGACACTACGCGATCTGTTCTTTCTGGCTACTCCGTCAGGGACTCTGCGTGAAGATAAGTAAGTGCCTATTTTTTTACAGTTTATTACTCTCGAAAAATGTTTATAAAACGCTAAATACTGCTTACAATGCATTTTTACGTAAAGAATATTCTCTCATAGCTAAATCGATCACATATTGCAGTCGAAATCATAGCTACCGACGAGTGGCGTCCACATCGATTTCATGGTGTCAGCCTACTCTTAGGGACCTGAGTAATAAAATAATCTAAATCATGTAATAAAATAAACAAGTAATAATTGTAAGTAAAAAAATCTTGAGGAGTTTATAGCTAAAAGCCACATTTTAAGTTCTATGCATTGAATGATGGCCACAGCATCGCTAGCTCTGATGTCCCGGATTCGATTCACGGACGGGTCGATGTTTCAAAACCTCTATTTCTACATTTTCTGGGGTACAACATTCTGAATGTTTGTGGTTTCTGCTTGCGTTGCTTCCATTTCCATAACGCATGTGCTTCGGCTATTTATTTTGGGGTCAGAGCTATGTATGTGAAGATATGTAATTATAAAGAGATTTTTATTATTTACATATCTATACGTTAACATATATTTATTTTTTATAAACGCTATTAATTAATATTAAGGCAAACAGAATTGGATGAAAAAGCCCCTTTAGTCGCGTTATTTGCTTACCTGGTAAATGAATTAGTGTCACGGTTCTTTGCAAATTACTCGGGCAGTTTAAATTAACTTGTTACGAGCGAGGTTGAGTTTGGTCCTAAACTTTCCTAATTTTGTGAGCGTAGCATCAAACTGTACTTGGCCCATATTATCCAGCCTAATCCCATGTGAATTGTGTACACTAATTAGTTTCCGTAATGTTTATTTTACTTTTGTTTGCGTGAACAACAATGATTTATGATGGTGTTGAGTGTTACTCGAGTAGAATACTCTTAATTACTTAAGTCTTATAGAATGTACGTATATAAGGACATGGTTATGATCGTTACAAGTCCGTTATAGTGTTAATATATCTATTGAAAAGTAATGCCAATTTTACTAATTTTTAAAATCACGAGAGCCGACGAGAGTCATGGTAGTCGAGTGGTTGGGAGTTCGGAATTTCGAGCCACGAGACTCAAGTTCGATCCCCAGGTGGCAGGCTCGTAACAATGGGTTTTTCAAGAAACTTGTGAACGAATTATATCGTTGAACTTAAAGGACCTGGACATAAAGATGGCGACGGGCTCACCACTTGTCACGTTATCCCGAAAATACCTTCGGTGAAAGGTGGGTCAAAGAGACTTATTTGCCTAGCCTAGACCTCTATCTACCCCTGTATTCGAAGTTGCGTGAAGATATTTATTTATTTTACTTATTTAAAGTATCGATATTAATAAATAGATAGAGCCGTGTAGGTAAAATTGTGGCTAGACGCAACCCCTTCCCCAATAGCGCAAAATATGGTATAATTTATTCATAATTTGTACTTTAATTTTTCTTCTTATTATATGAATGTATATGTGATTTTATTGATGGATAAATATTTGGATAAAAAATAAAGGAACTAATACGAATAAAATAATATCAAATAAAAGGAAACAAATCACAATACTTAGGGTACTACTACTCACTATTCAGTCTAACACATATGTTGCACGATATTCCTTCGATAAGCTTTCAAGATATAATCGCGAAAACGCGTCACGTACAACTACCGCAAAATTTTCAACTATAAACTCTGGAGTAGACAATATTCTATAATACGAAATATAAATATCATAATATAATAGTACAAAACAAAAATATAATCTAAAATTTTTTCCATTTTCTTTTTTTTTAATTACATCAATTTCCATAACGTACGAAAAAATCGATACTAACTTTCGAAGACCATATAAGTAAATTGTTCAAACATGGGGAGAGTGTTGAATCCTCGGATGTCTAGAGGTGTGCATATGAAGAAAACAGTGAATTTCAAAGAAGCACAAAAGTATGCAAGAAGCGTGACACTTGGCGATTCATCTCTATGGCTGTCGCGTCAGAGACTATGGGTCAAGGTATAATAATAAAATTAAAAATAACATTAATTTAATTTCTTAGTGTTTAAATTTCTCGTAGCCACTTAGAAAGCAATTAATATAATACGTAAAGGATCATACGCGCTCTAAGAAAAGTAGAAATTGTATTGGCAACACAAACGGTTGGTACTGTGAAAAGGAGATATTATAATCTATCACCGTGGACTTGCATTCAATGTTCTTTGTTTTAAGTACACTGTTATAAGAAATACCTCATAATTATATTGAAAATTAATAACACTATGTTGTATTTAACAACAAAATGTCAACTTAGTGTTAAGATATCTAAATTTGTTGACCAACTGTTAAAAATACTTGAAATAGCATAAAACAATTATTTTTGTTTTTATTAAAAAGAGCTCAATTCGTTTTATCTTGTAGTGCAGTAACTAATTTTCTCTTTTATTATAGGTGATGAGGTGTTTACTTTTATCGGCGAATAGATGGGCAGAATCATTCAAAACACCCCATCGTCAGCTTGTTAAGCATTTCACTGATTACTGGATTGAGTTATAAATCTGAAGCGGCACGCGAACTTAACTATCGTCCAAAGAGGTAAAACGTCAAACATTTAAATAATATTGGTAGATTTTTTTGTTTTTAAATATTTTTTGAGTACTTAATACGTTTATTGACTTCCACGGAATTCCGAAAATACTCTTACCCCATCCCCCTCCGTTAATACCGCTCATACCGCACCGTACGCTCGACTCTGTGAACAATGTCAAATTATATTAGGACTCGTATCTTTGACTTCGTTTTGTTAAAGGAGAGCAGTATTCTCGACAAAGGAGAACAGTGAATATTATAAAAATATTACTAAAATAAAAAAATATCTTCTCGCAATTCCCAATACAGGGGTAGACAGAGGTCTAGTCTAGGCAATTAAGTCCCTTCGACCTTCCTTCCACTGAAGATATTTTCGGGACAACGTTACAGGTGGTGAGCTCATCGCCAATTATGCCCAAGCCGATGATATAATTCATACATAAGTTTTTGAAAAACCCATCGGTACGAGCCTGCCACCTGGGGATCGAACTCGGGTCTCTTGACTCGAAATTCCGACCACCCAACCGCTCACCACCTGTCACGTTGTCCCGAAAATATCTTCGGTGAAAGGTGGGTCGCAGGGACTTAAATGTCTAGACTAGACCTCTGTCTACCCCTGTATTGGGAATTGCGTGAAGATATTATACTTTTTTTTATACTAATACTGGGGCAGTCCAAGGTCTAGACAGTTTAGTGTTTTCGAAACATATTTTAACGCAGTTAATTTGGAACAACGAAATAGCTGGGTGTTAACGATTGAAATTGTACTTTAGTTGATAGAAACCTCATTGTTGCGAGCCTGTCCGAGTATTGAACTCGGATCTGCAGAGTTATTTTAGATCATTACTTGTAATAAGTATGAGTCTTTATTTTTATGCAAAATATATTTGCGCCAATTTCTTCACCGCATTGTCAATTTGTTTTTAATTACGTTATCGATTTTGTCGTTAAAAAAGTTTTACATATACATATTATGTTTCATATTTTTTGTTTTCAAATTTTAATCTTCATTGAGTGCAGCAGCTTTGATGAATATTTTTCTAGGAGTCGTAAGATTATTACTTGTAACTGTAACTGAAAATAAATAAAAAAATATCTTCACGCAATTTCCAATACATATACTATTAAGTCCCTTTGACCCACCTTCCGCCGAAGATATTTTCGGGACAACGTGACAGGTGGTGAGCCCGTCGCCGTCTTTATGTCCAAGCCAACGATACGATATAATACGTAAATTTATTTTTTCAAACCCATTGGTACGAGCCTGCCACCTGGGGATTAAACTCGGGTCTCGAATTACAACCACCCAACCACTCGGCTATCGTGACTTTGATAACTAAATAAATACATAGATAGGGACTTCATCACATGCATTGCTCTAAAATAAACAAATAAATATCTTCACGCAATTCCCAATACAGGGGTTGGCAGTGGTCTAGTCTAGGCAATTACAGAGACAGAGGTAGTCTAGGCAATTACAAAAGGGACTAACCTTTGACCCACCTTCAACAAAAGATATTTTCGGGACAACGTGACAACGTGACAATTCCGACCAACCAACCATTTGGCTATCGTGACTAATTGAAGTATTTAAAAATGTTTATAAATCATTGATCAGAGCCATTCTGTTTTCTGTTTCTGAATTAATCATCGAGATACTAAAACCTACTGAAATCAAATCCAGGTCGAGAACAAAAATATTATACTCAGCTCGCTTCACACGATCTCACTTTGGCTTACAAGCGCTCGCCCTCGCGTATGTATTTCGTGTTTGAATAAAAGAGATCGAGAAGCGAATGTGAGCGGTGAGACAAATCCAATTTGCCTTGTCCGATTTCTTTATGTCGCTGTCGCCGAAAATCGGATTACCTTACAGACTTTGGAAAATTATTTATTTCTTTGTATAGACAACTTTGTAATAAAATATGGTTGTTATCAAATAGTTAAATTGCACAACTCTGCTTTCAAAATAATCCGAAGAGGATAAGTGCACCATCCTCTATCCCACAGATGCATCTACTAATTCTACTTTACGCACCACCACCACTACACTCGAAAGTAGGTAACATATACCACCACCGACAACGCGACACGTATTTCGCCTCAAAACAGCGTGCGACTCCGTGTGAGTCGCGTTGCCGGTGGTGGTATGTTATCAGGTTTCGAGTGTATTGCATGTATCTGTAGAGGGTGGTGCACTGTATATCTTGGACCAGGTAACATATGTCTTTTATTTTTTGCATAGTGCGCAATTATTTAATAACAACAACTGTAACTAGTTACAATAATATAATGAATTTCCGCAAAGAAAAGCAAAGTCTTTTAACGATTTTACAATAGAACCTTTTTGTTTAACTATGTAATATCGCAAGAATCTCCAGTTGCTCCCAATTCGACTTCGACTTCGTTCGAACAAACACTTGATTACGCATAGCAGTTGAATGTTTCTAAGAAACTACTTTATAATAAATATAAGCGAATTGATTTCTGGAACTCACCATCGCCGATTATTATAAATTCTCCTCAACGTATCAATTTAAAAAAAATAGTGAGAGATCGCTACATCACGACTTCTAAAGGTATCTCTTGTTTACCTGTTTATCTTCACGCACAGTCCCTGACGGGTTTGTCAAAGAGAACAGATGGCCAAGTGTCACGGTACTAACATACCTCTTTTGTGTCTTTTAGATTCATCATTTTCTTCATATATACACGTCTAGGTATCCGACTGCTCTTGACCTTCCTGCAGTTTACTCACATGGTCTTCGAAAGTTAGTTACGTCCTATTCGAATTCTTGCGTTTTGGACAATTTCTCCTGCTTTTCATAAAAATTAATTAGTTTTTTCTCTTATCTTGGTGTCTCGTCGAATCTTGGATTTTTATTGTTAAATTGTTCAATGAACTTTAGGATATTTTGTTTTACTTTTGGTTGCCTCCTTTGAAAAAATAATGGAATCCAATGACCAAGTAACTTCTTTATAAGTCACGAAAATACCTTAAATCTGTTACAAGGTTTCATCCATCATGTTAAGAAACATTATTGGAAACGGGCTTGTCAACCCTAATCAAAAATAGAGCAGATAAACTTGCTCAGATTTTAATGGTTATTTCAAAAACTGAATGGAAAATCATAATTTAATAAAACATTTTTTATTTTTGTCAGTCGAATATTTTAATTTGTTGGTTACCTTTTTCATATCTTCACGGAATTTCCCATATTGGGGTAGGCCTGGTTGCCTGGACCATAAATTCCTCTTATCCCGAAACTTATTACGGTCAACGTGACAATTTATTTTACACAAATATATATTGTAGAAGCGTGCCCGTCGCGAATCCTGCCGGCCTTTTCAGGGCTTCAATTCAACACAGCTGCGCACCCATGCCATCCAGGGTTAGGGCTTCCCCCCAAGGCAAGCGACCTTGCCTTGGGGGGAAGCGACCTTGCTTTGTCCCCGTTGGTGTGAAATGCAGCGCGCAAAGCGGCGATGGGGACCACCACCCGTCACGCACAGCCCGACACGGCGGAAGTTGGAGGACGGAGTGCAGAGTTGGCACGTGGAATGTTACAGGAAGCATGAGAAATAAGACGAATGAGTTGATCGAAATAATGAAAGAAAGAGAATTAGATATCGTGTGTTTATCGGAGACCAAACGAAAGGGCAGCGGTACTGAAGAGCTCCCTGGCGGGGCGTTAGCTCTATGGTCCGGAGTCCTGGAGAGCGAGAGCGCCTGCCTGGGAGGGGGGGGGGGGGTGGGGGGTGCTGCTGTCGTCTCGGTTGGTCGATGTCATGTCTGAATATAAGGTTGTGAACTCAAGACTTTTTTTTATACAAAAGTTGATGCCCACGCATCAGCTTTTGTATAAAAAAACTCTAAACACTGTTAGAGACTTCTCTGGGTTCGCTTTAAATTGGGACTGATGAAGTTATTCCTTTTGGCTGTTTATGCGCCGGTAGCTTCGTCGTCCAGGGCTGAGCTGGAGGAGTTTTGGGAGAATGTAAGAGAAGTTCTAGATTTGGTTAGGGGAAAAGAAAGAATTGTTGTATGTGGTGATTTGAATGGATAGGTTGTTACCGCTCGGCCAGGGTACGAGTCGGTGCTTGTCGGTGAAAAGGGTCTTCTTGTGACAAACACTATGTTTAATCACAAGAAGATCCATATGTAGACTAGAGAGAGAATGAGAGAAGTATGATCGATTTATTCCTGGTAGATGACCGACTGCGAAAACAGGTGATGGATACGCGAGTGTTTAGGGCAGTTGACCTGGGAACGGATCACTATCTAGTGATTACTAGATTTAGGGGAAGGTTCGCGGGTTGGCGATACTGGACGGCGATACCAGAACCACAGTCTGTCGCATAGCATCCGAAGCTGGAAGCTTCAGAAAGCGGACACTAGGGATAAATATCAAGCAAGGGTAGCCGAAAAGCATCATCAATGTCAGGAAAGAATGTGTGGAAGAAATATGGCAGAGCCTTAGCGATGGAATAGTTAGTGCAGCAAAAGACGTGTGTAGAACTGTGAAAAGAGGTAGTAGTAAAAAGGGTGATGCATGGTGGAACGACGAAGTAAAAGAAGAAGTAAATAAGAAGAAGAAAGCATGGCTATACTACTTAGCCTCTAGGAATGATAAGGATATCGGAGAGAAGATGAAAGAAAGATATAAGCTGCAGAAGGTTTACACGAAGGCGTTGATTGAGGAAGTGCGTGAAAGGTGTAGAATGGAAGCGGACTAAGCTTTAATGGCAAGTTTGAATAGCATAATGGTTTAAGTTGCAGCCTGCGATACATAATGCCGTATATAAATGTATGGAATAAATGTATTTATAATACTAATATAAATTTTGGCCGAGTTGTTGGGTGGTCGGAATTTCGAGTCGAGAGACCCGAGTTCGATCCCCATGTGGCAGTACCAATGAGTTTTTCAAAACAAAGGCGGCGACGGGCTCACCACCTGTCACGTTGTCCCGAAAAATATCTTCGGTGGAAGGTGGGTCGAAGGGACTTAATTGCCTAGACTAGACCTCTGTCTACCCCTGTATGAATGAATGAATAAATGAATGCTTTTATTGTACACCACAAAAAATACAAGAAAACAATTGAACATTGAAGTAAGTAGATTGTACAATTTGGCGGCCTTATCACTACATAGCGATCTCTTCCAGGCAACCAACGGCGTAAAGAGATGTGACACAGACAAAAAGGTAGGTGGTGCAATTTATTTTTCCAATCTATATTTGTACACAACATGATTATATTTAGTATAAACGATAAATATATACATATATATACATAAACACACTCACATACATACATATATATACATATATATACATATATATATATATATATATATATATATATATATATATATATATACATATATATATATACATATATATACATAAACACACTCACATACATACATATATATATATATATATATATATATATATATATATATATATATATATATATATACATATACCATAATATATACTATAAAATATATACATACATACATACGCATAAACATAGTAAAAAAATATAGTTAAATCCTCGCAGAAATATGTAACAGCAATCCGTCTCAACGCTGCTCCAGAGATTGAGATAAATAATATCCTTTTACTACTTTTTTAAATATTTCTAATGACTGTGCCTCGCGAATAGTTAGCGGTAGTGAGAGTTCCACAGCTTAACAGATTCTACGGTAAATGATTTATTGGAAAACGAAGTTTTGTGATTTGGCACTTGTAAAATTAATTTTCTCGAAGAGCGAAGTTCTTCCCCCGGAAGACCGATGAAATTAAATTTATCTTTTAAGTATCGAGGAGTAAAAGGATGAAACAAAACACAGTACAGAATGGAAAGAATGTGCAAATTCCGGCGAAATTGAATAGGTAACCACTTGAGACGACATCGAAATTGAGATATATGGTCAAATTTGCACAATCCAAATATGAACCGAATACTAGTATTCTGTAGTCTCTCAAGCTTATTTAATTGGTTAACAGTTAAATCTACAAAGCTTGCGTCAGCGTAATCAAGAATAGGAAGAAGAAGAGTCTGTGCGAGCATAATTTTTGTAGGAATGGGAAGAAATGATCGTAGGCGACGCAAAGAGCTGAGAGCACCAAAGGTTTTCCGACTGATTTCATTCAATTGGCATGTCCAACTCAGAGTGCTGTCAAGATAAATGCCCAAATTTTTGACAGAATCACAGAAATGAATTAAAACTCCATCAAATTTAACGTTCGGTAAGGAAAACCAGTCAATTTTCGAGATAAAACTCCGGCTGCCAAAAATAATTGCTTTCGATTTCTGAGGATTAACATTGAGCCCATAAGATTTACTCCACTCGAGAATGAGATCTAGGTCATTATTCATAGCAGCGATGGCTACCGGCAGATTCTCAAAAGTTGACTGGGTGTAAATTTGGACATCATCTGCATACATGTGATAGAGAGAAGAAATTTTATAAGTAATGGAATTAATGAAAATGGAAAAGAGTAACGGTGACAACACGCCGCCCTGCGGTACGCCGGCAGTGATATCCTGCCAAGATGAACAAGTTTCATCAAGGCGAACACGCTGCCGATGGCTATTTAGATAACTTTGAAACCAATCAATTACTGATGGAGATAAGTTAAGTGAACGCAACAAACTGAGCAATATGTCTAGGTCGACAGTATTATAGGCGTTGCTGAAATCCAACAGAGTCATAACTGTGAGCTGTTTATTGTCCATACCCCAACGAATGTCATCAGTAACTTTGACTAAAGCAGTAGCCGTACTATGCCCCGGACGGAAACCGGATTGCAAAGGATTAAACAAGTTATGTCTGTGGAGGAAAGTGTTTAGTTGTTGATAGATGAGTTTTTCAAGGACTTTGGAAAGGTAAGGTAATATCGAGATTGGACGAAAATCGGAGTAGTTTGTAGGTTTTGACTTTTTAGGGAGAGGAATAACATATGCACTCTTCCAGGCTTCGGGATATTTAGAAGAGGAGATAGATACATTAAATATATGGGTAATGATAGGAGTAATAATATCAAGGAGAGGAACAATCATATTACGGCTTATGTCATCGCTACCTGCGGCATTCGAAGATACGGACAATATGTTCTTTTTAACTTCACATGCAGTAAATTGATTAAAACGAACGGTGGATAATCTGGAGTTGGAATTGAAGAAAGAGAATGTATAGTTTTCAATTTATCTTAAATCAATATTTCTCCAAAACCTTTTACACTATTAATAGTAATAGTGTAAAAGGTTTTGGAGAAATATTGATTTAAAAGTTCGACATCAATACTAGATGCTGACGAATTATGGAATGTTTTGCCAACTCCAACAGTTTTCAGAAACTTCCAAACTTTAAATGAGTCGCCGTTCTCGACTGACGAATGGATATGGCGTCGTTGTGCATCTCTACACAATGTATTACAGCGATTCCTGATTTTATTATATTTCCTTAAGTTCTCTTCCGATTTATTCTTCTTATCTTTGGACAATGCTGTATTCTTTTTTATTATAAGTTTCTTCAACTCCTCAGTCGCTGACTGAGGAAAATGTATTGGGGCATGAACGTTGTAAAGCTTAGTCAGTAATGAGCAGAAAAGTTCAACCTTGTGATCAATACATATTGCATCCTCAATCACTGACCAATCAACATTTAAAGCATCTTCGCGCAGTCGTTCAAGGTTCATTCCTCCAAAATTACGTCGCAGAAGTGTTTTAGGTTTGAATTTAGGAGGTCGTAATTTATACGAAAGGTAAATACAATCATGGTAAGAGAAAGCATCAGCAGGACACTGACCATGCTTGAAGACTAGGCCTGGAGATGACAACATTATAAGGTCAAGAAGGGAAGGAGTGCTGTAAGGAAAGTTATGAGTAGCTGAAAGGGGTAGGATCTGCATATTACACGCATTTATTAAAGATTCAAGTTTTTTAGCCCGACTGTCACCTTTAAGTATGCAAGTGTTAAAGTCACTCATAAAGATGGAATGACTGTAGGAAGGAACTAATGACTCTATAAGGGCTTCGAAAGAAGTGAAATAGTTTGTAGAACTGGAAGGGCTATAGAAAACACCAAGTAGAACTTAAAACTGAGTCAGAGAGACTTCAACAAGCAAATATTCAGCAGAATCAGCTGGAGGCGGTTGACATGACGAACTAACTATTTTAAAAGGAATATATGATCTTAGATAAATCGCTACGCCGCCACTTCCCCTGTCAATGCGATCATTTCTAATTAGATTAAACCCAGGGAGAGAATAAGAGGTAGAAAGTAGACAAGGTTTGAGCCAAGATTCAGAAACCAGAATAGCGTGTATATTTTGGGATTCAAATGACGCAAGCATGTCAGGATAATGTGCCGGAATGCTTTGAGCATTAATGTGAACGTGAAGTTTTTCATGCAGTCTGAGAAGTAAGAAGTAAGAGCACAATTGAGTGGGATAGAAGTTGTTGTACTGTGAAAACCTGCATCGCTAAGTGTCTCATCACTCGAAGACAACGATAAGAACAAATCACTATCAATACTAACGTTTGAGGATAACATAATAAAAACAATAAAATAATATACTAGTAAGTAAATAAAATAAATATATGAATAATAAATAAATATATATATATATATATATATATATATATATATATATATATATATATATATATATATATATATATATATATATATATATATATATATATATATATATATATATATATATATATATATATATATATATATATATATATATATATATATATATATATATATATATATATATATATATATATATATATATATATATATATATATATATATATATATATATATATATATATATATATATATATATATATATATATATATATATATATATATAAAGTCTGAGAAGTATCTACACTTTAAACCACCAGCAGCATGAAAGAGAAGGCATATAACAAAATAAAAACAACTAAAATAACAATTATACATGAAGACAAAATCGCAGATTGCTTATATATATAAAAAAAAACATTACAGTGTAATGTGATTGTAAATCTAATCAACATTACCAGCATGTTTCAAGCTAAGGGTCAACAGTCAATGTCCGGCCATAAATAAATCATAGAGTAAAAATCTACATTGACACCATGGATACATTATGAATATGGCAACTTTTAATTAATCTATGGAGACCACTGACAGCTGTTTTCTAATGTTATTTAGTTGACATTGTCAAAATTAATAGTCTAAACCTTTTTTAAAGTAAACAAATACGCTAAGCTTATATTTGTAAATCACTAAAATGCTTCACAAAGGTATAAGTATTTTCAACAAATAAACAATATTTTTAAGAAATACATGGAATTTAAAAGAGGTTATGAATGAGAATTGCGTGATGATATTTTTTTTAATATAAATTTTGAGTTACTTTAATATTGAACTTAATATACATTTTATTAACATAAGAGAAGTCATGATGGCCGAGTGGTTGGATGGTCAGAATTTCGAGTCAAGAGACCCGAGTTCGATCCCCACGTGGCAGGCTCGTACCAATGGGTTTTTCAGAAACTTATGTATGAATTATAACGGCGACGGGCTCACCACCAATCACGTTGTCCCGAAAATATCTTTGGTGGAAGGTGGATCTAAGGGAATTAATTATCTAGACTAGACCTCTGTACACAGAGTCATGACAAAAAGTCACGTTAGCCGAGTGGTTGGGTGTTCGGAATTTCGAGTCAAGAGACCCGAGTTCGATCCTCAAGTGGCCGTACCAATGGGTTTTTCTGAAACTTAAGTACGAATTATATCGTTGGCTTGGACATAAATACGGCGCCGGGTTCACCACCTGTCACGTTGTCCCGAAAATATCTTCGGTGGAAGGTGGGTGTTAGGGACTTAAATGTCTAGACTAGACAGACCTCTGTCTACCCTTGGACAGAGAATTGCGTGAATATATTTATTTATTTAGACCTCTGTCTACCCCTGTATAGGGAATTGCGTGAAAGTATTTATTATTTTAATTTATATATAATGAAAATGATGGATGATGATGATAAAACTGCTGATGATGGATGATGAAAATAAACAAATTATTATTAAATTAAATGATAAAGTTAAAATATTGGATTTATATAACAAAAGCTTTTAGATTGTATAGTTTTAAGTTATATTTTATGTTCATATCAGTTTCATAAATATAAATTTAAGTTATTTGGTTACTATAATAGAGTAGGTTTTTGTTCGTTGGGGTAGATAGGCTCTCGAGTATGACCGATGTAACCTCACACGCAGTGGACGACCCCCCAGAAAGTTTTTGTCAATTCACTTAACGTGAATTTAACGACAATGTCACGACTGCTGTACATAGTTATGCTTATCATTGACTAATTAGATTTTAACATAGCAAACCTCCGTGGTGCAGCGCCTGGCCGCTTGGAGAGCGTTCCAAAGTGGCGATTCGATTTTGTTTATTTTCATTGGAGGCACACTACAAATCTAGTTGGTCTCGGCGAGCTGAATTATAACTTGAATAAAATATTATCTTTTAATTGTCTAAATTTACCAAATGATTGTATATATCATTGTAAAGGGAGGTGTAAATAGTATTTCTACGTTAACAAATCAATAAACTGCATATAACTTATATGTAAGGGCTGCAAACTAAGCAGGTACGTGTTGTATGTTCTTTGTAAATACTACTCTAGTGTGCGTGTTATATAAATTGTAATTTAATTTTATTCACTCAATCCAAGTCTCATTCGTTAAGATTCACTAGTCTTATCTTGATGTACAGTACATTAAGAAGACACCTCTTACAGCCCTACCCTTGAGGTTTAACCTGAGCGCTCACGACTGCTCTCTACATTGCGCGTTGCTGGTAGCTGTGAACTGATCTGAACTTGGTGGTGTAGTTTGCCGATAAAATACCACTTGAAGCCTAGTATTGACCTCTTCGAGCTTCGAGGGATCGTCGAGCGTTTACCCTCTATATTATTACATACATATATGACACACAAAGCTGTATACAAGATATGATAAAAAATATCACTGTGGAATAATAAATTGAAAACGGGGTTGGATTAAATGGGAGTTCATTATGATGGTCCGAACTATTTGCAGAGACAATTAATATTTCGCATTACATACAGGGAGTTCAAACCGCAAGTATAGATAAACTCCTATATCTGGAAGTCTATGAAGGTTATTTATACATACCAAAACTGATGATTAAGAATATTTGAGAGAAAAAAAGAAATATGTATTTTGTTCATTTTGATTAAATATAATAATCAAAATGAACAAAATACTTTTATTTGTTTGAGTAGTACATAGTTGCATTCTGTCAGTGCCCCTATGAAACATTCACTTGCAACTCTTCAAGTGTTTGCTTGTTCTCGCCTTGCAGAATTAGTATGAGTCGCACATCATTTTCAGCTTGGTTTAAATATTAACTAAAGCTAAAAGGAGGGCCGAAACAGAATCTTAAAGTTTTTCTTGAATTGTGAGGAAATTAAATGCTATATGTGAAATACAATTACTTGGTATTTTCCATTTTGTTGCAAAGTCCAAAATAATGATACCTATTCGCCATAATTTGTTTCTGTATGTCCCGCGTTTCAGGGTGCGGTTTCCCGCTGCGGGTTGTCACTGCTAATTTGCACACAATTGTTCTGTAGTCCAGGACTAAAAGTAATGAAAAGGGAAACGTAGCCGGAACTTCATATAGCTCGCTAATTAAGATTGTTCATTTAATATTTTCACCAATTTTATAGTACTCTGTACTCTTATCTAGAAATTAGAACCATAATTTATGCCATTAGTTATGAAATGAAGTTTAAATGTTAAGTATACCTAAGTAGGTAAAAGAAAATTATGTTCATATCTTTCAAATAATAACTTCAACTATTCGTTAACGGTACATTAAACGAATATTAATAAAGGCAAGTCTTATAATGTATGACTAGACAGGTACCACCATTTTGCATACGATCCAAATCTTAAGATCCATTCATCCCATACACCACTATACCTTCTTCAAACATCGGTAGGTCCCGAATGGTCATGGGTATCGGTAAACACTTACAACACGGTTATAAGCAAGGAAGAGTCGCTAGTATTATATAAAATTAAAAAGAGCTTTCTTTGCAAAGTTCAATATTAATAAGAGAATGTATCGTAAGGAGCAAGGCTGTCTAATGAATCATAACGAGAAGTACATTGAAATCAACCAATTTGACGTGAAACATTGTAGGAAAATAAAACCTCTTGTCCGAAGGTATTAACAATGTACAGAACGTTGCCCAACATATATGTGTGTCAATCGTATTATCTAGAATGGAGTCGACAGTTTAGTTATTTCAACCTATATTTAGATTTATGAAGACCATTGGGATAACGTGACAGCCTGTCACTTCCAATAAACTTAGTAGTACGATACTTCCTCAGGACGATAGAACTAGTTAACTGATTGGTGGATTAGTTGACTGACTGAATTCAAATCACACGATCTCAAGTTTATCGTGATATCATGATTAGTAAGTAACGCGCTAATACCGGCCTCTGTTTCTTTAGTCTATTATAATAAGGAATAACAATTTATTAATTTTGGTACTTTCTTTTTAACTTAAATCCATATCGTGTAGATTTAATTCGGTGTTGTGATATATAATATAGAATGTTAGCAGACAATTAGCACTAAATTCAACTTTGCCGTTGAAATAGATCGCGTGCCTCCAGGCGAAGATAGTAGTTTGGAGTAATTACGATTGTTGTGAGCGCCGACAATCACTTAGAAGTACCTTATCTAAGGTCTGCTTAACGCGCGGTCTTTGTTATTAAGTCATAAATCTTCGGCTAGTCACGCAACAAGCTGACGATTTGGCCGCAAGCGTCTTATCTTTCGCTGGTCATATAATTAAAGAATCCTACTTTTAATTGTTATGAGCGTTATTTATTACACTGTAAAAGTGAACTATTTACGCTTTCCGCTAAGCGGTTTTAACATAAAATTACAATGAATGAAATATATTGCGAAGATCGTTTACCACGACAAGCATATATATTGGTAATATTACGTTACTTTGTATATTTTATATTTTTAGCTATCTGTCTACAGTAGCTTCAAGCCAAATTGCAGTGGGAGACAATATTTATGCTACATGCAACTGATTGGATTTTGGACTTGACTGCAACATGACTGTGTCTGTCTTTTTTACACTGCATCGGACAATTAATTCGATGTGACGCTTAGATCTAATATTTTCCAATTTTGGTAATGTCGAAAATAAAAATTGTAACAATTCAACGCCATTCTTAAATTATTCACCTAATAATTAAGATGAAGGATTTGTTTTTATAAATTTTTATTCAACGCAAGACAAAAAATATTGAAGTCACTGAAACACCGATAAATGGAGACACACTTATCGGAGTAATGGTATTAATTAACTCAACAGTCTCTTTAGTAAGACTCTGTTGGTGAATTTTGGAGTATTACATGTAAAGGAAGATGTGCATAGTATAATTCATCTTTACACAATTCCCACCTTTCACCTAAGATGTTTTTGGGACAACGTAGCAGTTGGTGAACCCGTCGCCGTCTTTATGTTCTAGTCAACGAAATAATTTGTAAATAAGTTTTTGGTACGAGCCATCCCATTGATACGAGCCTGCAACTTGGGAATCGTACTAAAAAATACGTACCAAAAATGATGATATTTAGACGGTACATCAAAAGTCGGTATGTAATAATAATAATAATAATGATTTCTTGTATTTACGCGAATGCTACATATCATAAAAAAAACGATTATCGGTTTTTATCGCGTTTTTTAATTCGTTTTTAACAATAATAATAAAAAAATAATAAATATCTTCACGCTATTCCCTATACAGGTGTAGACAGAGGTCTAGCCTAGACAATTAAGTCCCCTCGACCCACCTTCCACCGAAGCTATTTTCGGGACAACGTGACAGGTGGTGAACCCGTCGCCGTCTTTATGTCCAAGCCAACGATGTATTTCGTACATAAGTTTTTGAAAAACCCATTGGTACGAGCCTGTCAACTGGGGATCGAACTCGGGTCTCTTGACTCGAAATTCCGACCACCCTACCACTCGGCAATCGTGACAATAATAATAATAATAAATTTTATTTCAGGCAAATCCCATAGAGTATTAGTATTAGAAACTTACAAACTAGTTTTAGTATTAGGAAATTCTCCTTTTTTATTTTACATAGGTTTGAACCCATTTACATATACATGAAGAGTCGGAAAACACACTCAAGGTACCCCCGGAAATGGTGCGCAAGCGCGCTTCCATAGCCATATCATCGCAGATCGCTTTGTTATAATGACCATAAAGCAATCCACACCCGCTTCCATAAACATACTAGAAGCGCTGCAGCGCCGCGGCAACCCCAGGAGCACCCTGTATGCGTTATTATATTGCACGCGTAGATCGTTGTATGCTCGCTGGGTAAGGCTAACCCACAGGCTACGTATAAAAGGACTGAAAGTATGCTTTAAAAAGTGTTAACTTTACTGGCCTAGTACATCTTGCAAACCGGCGAGTCAGCATATTGCAACGGATACCCAGCAATCTTCGCTCCCTATCGGTTTCCCCACATTGTCCTTAAGGTAAGGCTCTTTACGCGGTTAAAAGGCATCCTGCGTGTATAATATAAAGTACCCAACATAAAAAGCATCCATTTACTCTAAGCGATTTTATACTTAAGGCCATGAGTCTATAGAAGCATTCGGAGGGTACCAATCGATGGACTCAGCAAAACTATATCATCTGCATAACTGATATTATTTACGCACACTCCATCCATATGATAACCGACCATGGTATTGGTGAGCTCAACCATCAGCCTGTTAACATATAGATTGAAAAGCCGAGGAGAACTCAATCCTCCCTGCCTCACTCCACAATTCATTTCAGATCAGAATGAGAACCAGCCCACCTAACTGTATTTTTCTGATTTTTGTACCAAAATTTTAACAAGTTTATAACCTCTGCAGAAACGATTTCACGTTTGGCATTTGAACTTGTGCCATAATAATTCATAAATCACAAAATCAAATGCCCTCGATAGATCGAGATAGAGCAAAAATTGGTGTCTTTCTAGCAGTGTAGTATTGCACAGTTTATTTGAGACGTAGAATAGCGTTTTCGGTTGATAAGCCGGGTCTGTAATCAAATTGACCATCCTGAAGTTCTATGTGGTTCTTCTTTACCACTTCATCCTGAAGGTCCAGTACTTTTGCGATTATCATAGCAAAGGAAATGGGCCTTTAATTCGAAATATCGGAATAAACGCGCAAACTTTTGTCTTTATAGGGTTGAACTGGATTAAACTTAGCCGGCCCAGTCCGAGATTTTATCTAACAAAACCTCGACGTCAGACACAAGTTTGTTCCGGTACTCGTCGACGTGATCTCGAGAAATATTGGCACGGTTGGTGTATAGGACAGCATCATCAGTGCTGTCGTCCGCATAGCAATGAATGTTACTTATTTGTAACAAATCATTGATATGCATAAGAAACAGAGTTGGTGATAGCACACTACCTTGCGAGACACCAGCGTTCACAGACTTGGAGTCCGAGCATGCACCGGCAGAGTAGGAGTACCGAAAAAGACGCGATAGAACCGGTGCCAACTCTGGAGCACACATCCTCAACACAATAGGGGGAATTCCATCGGGCCACTCGACTTTTGGATGTCTAGGGAGAGGAATGCTTTGCGCACTGAGCTCTGAAAAAACCGGATGTCCGGCATAGTGCACTCACTTTACGGGATGGTCAGCGGTGAGTTCCCCTATCATCGAGAATCTAGTTGGACGCAAAAAGAGAACCTAGAAGATTGGCTTACCCTTCTGCGTCATGGGCCAACAGTTGTCTTCCCTGTGCAGAGATGGTAGTGATGGCTGACTAAAATTCCCTTGGACAGCCTTGGCGAGAGACCAGAACGCACGAGTTTCCAAAGGAAGACTAACCAGTTTCTCGCCAATTCTGCCAATGTGCTAGGACTTTTCTGCAGCAATTACTCTTTTGAAGGACCTGGCGGCAGAGTTATACTTCTTCTTAAAAATGCTAGTTTTTGAATCCCGACACGCCGATGCATTAACTCAGGCCCGGTAGCATTGCTGCTTTTGACGAGATGCCATTTAGCAGATGCTACCATACCAATCTTAAATCTACCACCGATGGGCACCACAGAAGAAGGAACGAAAAGTTACATTCCTTGAAGAACCACATCGGTGACGGAATTTGCAACGGCGTTGGGATTATCCAGCGAGAAGCTAACCTGCCCCCATGGGTAGGATGCAAAGAAAGATCGTATCCCTTCCCGATCCGCCGACCTGTAGTACCACACACGGTGGGGGCCTGCAGATCGCCCTGCAATGGGCACACGAAAGGCACTTTACTCCAAACCAGGCAGTGGTGCGATGAACCCAAAGGGGAATCGACGGAGACCGCATAGTCGTCCGGATGAGAGGTCAGCAGAAAATCTAGCAGGGAAGGTGTATGATCTTCGACATCTGGAACCCGCGTGGGCGAAGTAACCAGTTGTGTCAGATCATATGCTAAGGCAAAGTCAAAAACAGAACTTCCCGCGTAATCAGTGGTTCGACATCGTAGCCATTCGGCGTGGTGGGCGTTGAAGTCGCTGAGTACCATAATCTCTGCGGATGAGATCTGTTGTAGCACGGAATCTGCAACCATTTGGATGTGGTCGAAGAGTCGGTCAGTTTCGGTATTACCGCTGTAGGATCTATAGACGCGAGGGTGGTCGTCGCTGTCTATGCGTAGCCAAAGGGTGGACAGGTCCCTACCTTCAAGGCTGCCGAGGCGTTGAGAACATACATCTTCTGTAACGTATATATAAACCCCCGGCCAGTGGCACAAAAGAGTGTTCAAGCTTGTACTCTGGGTAGGAAAGATAAGAGGTATCCGCCGAAGAGGATATCTGCGTCTCAGTAAAAAAAAGCATGACTGGCTTTGCCGTTTCCAGATGGTAGTGGACGGAATCTAGATTGGAGTATAGTACCCTGATATTGCAGAGATCCACGGCAATCGTGGTAAGGGGTGCCGAAGTTCATTTGCTACTTATGCATGGCTCTACTACTGTTGAATTAACCGAGGATTTAACCTGTTAGTATATATATATATATATATATATATATATATATATATATATATATATATATATATATATATATATATATATATATATATATATATATATATATATGTATATATATATATATATATATATATATATATATATATATATATATATATATATATATATATATATATATATATATATATATATATATATATATATATATATATATATATATATATATATATATATATATATATATAACCTGTATGTGCACTGTCTACCCCTGTATTGGAAAATGCGTCCGGTATTTATTTATTTATGCAATGTGTAAGCTCAGCACTTTCCTTAAGAATATATATTAGATCCATATACATATTATCTAACAATAAATAGTGTCCAATATTACAACATGTATTGTCAGCACATATCTGAAATTCGGCTGGAAAAAGGATTTGTTTCAATTTTTCATTACAAATAGCAGAATATTGTTTTATTTGTTTTTTCATTCCTATCACCCCATATAACTTTATTATAACAGATATTTAATTTTTTGATATCAATAGCCACCTAATTGTCGAAATTGTTTATTTTTACGTCTTCTCAGTAGACTTTTTACAGCATAGTCAAAAATTTCATCAACAACACCTTGATCAACAGTTTCGCGGTCATTTGGAAGGGAAGGCCAAATTGGCCTCTAAAAAGCTTGGCGTGCTCAGTAGAGCGCGACAGTACTTCATGCCGGCCCACCGCTTGCAACTTTATAAGGCGCAGGTTTGGCCGCACACGGAGTACTGTAGTCATCTCTGGGCGGGGGCACCCCAGTGTCAGCTCCTTCCATTTGCCGTATCCAAAGAAGAGCGGCTCGAAATGTCGACGACCATACTCTATCCGATCGGCTAGATCCCCTGGCTTTGCGAAGAGATGTTGCATCTCTTTGCATTTTCTACAAGATCTACTACGGGGAGTGCTCTGAGGAATTTTTCGGATTAATTCCAGCCGCTGAATTTCACCATCGTACCTTACGGCATAATCAAAAATTTCATCAACACCACCTTGATGCTTGGCATTTCACCACAGTGCGTTATTCGCGGAATTTTCTGCCACGCAATTGCAGTTTATGGAATGTGCTGCCGTCAGCGGTTTTTCCGGACCGATACGACTTAGGGACCTTCAAGAGCCTATACCTTTCTCAAAGGCCGGCAATGCATCTGCTATGTCTCTGGTATTGCGGGTGTTCATGGGCGGCGGTAATCACTTACCATCACGTGAGCCGCCTGCACGTTTGCCTCCCTTTTCTATAAAAAAGACAGGGGTCTAGAGAATTAAGTTCTTTTGACCTACCTTTCACCGGAGCCTTTTATTAGACTACGTAGTAAGAGGACTCAAACATACATGTAAACATCCGTTACTATAGTACTAACATTCAAATTCATCACACAAATATACGTCTCCAGTTGGATTCTCATCCGCAACCTTTAGCTAACGAGGAAGCGTCACTAACTACTAGGCTATAGGATTCTAATTATTCCTTAATATTTTTTTTTTACTTTGAATAAAATAAACCGATCGATAATGGAGCGTTTAAGCTGTGCTGTAATTGCATTCGCCAATTCTATTACCGCGGCGTGGAGATTATGAGTAAGAGTGAAAAATTTAACGGCCTTTGATTTTTAGTTCATATTTATAAATCTCTCGTTAATTTCTTAATACAATAAGCTCATTATCGTTTACATAATTTAAGTCTTAAAAATATCCATACAATGTTTGTGCTTCGTTTCTACTTTAACCGATTTCTAAACGGAAAATGTATTCATTGGAAGATGGATCTAAAGGAATTAATTGTCTAGACCTCTGTCTACCCTTATATTTGTTAATGCGTGAAGATTTTATTTCTAAACCGAAGAGCAGTTTAATTATAACTATGTTAAACAATATTGTAAACGTTAAAGGTGTTATATATAAAATATGTATAAACACAATACATTCACGAAAAACATATTATTCTTGGTTAGTATCTGCTTGTCTGGTCTACATACCAATTTTTAAAAATAATTGCAATTTAAACACGTGTTGTCTTTTTTACAATATATGTACAATTTACTATGTAAGTAAAAGTAGTAGTTTTAGTTTTGTAATCTAAAATAATATTATATTTACTTCATGTACATAATATCCCAAATGTGTTTACTGGTTAAAAGTTACTGAAGGCTGTAGGCAGTCAATATTAAAGTACGTAGATATTTCATGTACGTAGTTTATGATCGTTATTCTTATGAAAAAGTGAACATTGTGACCCACAAAGTTTTCTAAAGAAATGAGCGACAGCGGAAACCCCATATTAGGATATGAATTTAGAATACTTCTGTGTAGGCCAATTAGTATTATTATATTTATATAACTGTACAATTTCTCAGTACAATTGTCTGCATGTTTCTCTCTCTTTATTTCAGTACTTTGGTGAGTGTACCACTTACAACGCCATCCTGATCAAATTTGTATTATTCGATTTTGTATTTCAAATTATTCTAGCTTTTTTCTTATTAATATTTACAGGGAAATACACAAAGCAGGTTACGTATTTTGTGTTTCAAATTTATTCACAATATTAAACTAAAATTATGCATGAAGTCACAGCACAGTAGCCGTTAGGTTGTACCACGAAGATTAATATTAATGAAGTTGCGACATGCCGTTCAGGTAAGCGATGTCAAGCTTCTATCTTTGCACGATAAATAAAAGCAATACATACAATAGCAGTATATACTATAAAATACCTACATACAAAATTATAAATGTTTAAGAATATATTTACACACATAGATATATACATATATACATACGTACGTATACAAATAAATATGTATAAGATAAAGTAAGTAACTAAATCATACTATACAATACCAATAAAAAAGTAAAGTCGTTTGTTGTCAATGATTTGACAGGTAATATTCTCGAACTAATCTCTTAAATGAGTACATACTAGGAGCAGTCTTTATATTAATGGGCAAGGCGTTCCAGAGGAGTATTGCTTGTACAGTAAAGGAGGAGTTATAGTATCCTGTATTGTGTTGTGGAATATGAAGCTTATATTTATGAATAGAACGAGGTACTCTATCAAGGAGAATTAGGGTTGTTTAATACAGAATACAGTAGAAACAGATATCTGGAGATACGCCTTTGACAAATAGAGATCCATTTCAGCTTGGAACGATAAGACGAGATATGGTCATATTTACGTAAACCAAAAATAAATCTAATGCAGTTGTTAAGAAGGCGCTCCAACTAGTCGAGACGTGATTGGGTTAGATCTGGGTAGCAAATATCCGCATAATCTATAATGGGTAATACAAGGCTATCCACGAGCATTTAATTTACATTAATAATCATAGTTCGGATTAAACAGTCTCGACTTGTATCTACCCCCGTTTTATGTAAAAAACAGAGAAAAAAGATAGAGAGAAGAAAGAGAAGAGAAAAAAAGAGAAAAAAGATCTTGAAGTATTCCATAACAATATTTGTTTTTACTCTATAATGATTATAGAGCAATACATATACGTGTAATGGTTATATGAAGTATAATTATAAATACTTGAAGGTCCCAAACCAAACAGATAACGGTAAGCGTAGTATTGCAACAAGTACATTTGCAGCGAGTTCAACATTTGCATTTAAAAGAAAGATAGAAGCTTGACATCGCTTACCTGAACGGCATGTCGCAACTTCATTAATATTAATCTTCGTGGTACAACCTAACGGCTACTGTGCTGTGACTTCATGCATAATTTTAGTTTAATATTGTGAATAAATTTGAAACACAAAATACGTAACCTGCTTTGTGTATTTCCCTGTAAATATTAATAAGAAAAAAGCTAGAATAATTTGAAATACAAAATCGAATAATACAAATTTGATCAGGATGGCGTTGTAAGTGGTACACTCACCAAAGTACTGAAATAAAGAGAGAGAAACATGCAGACAATTGTACTGAGAAATTGTACAGTTATATAAATATAATAATACTAATTGGCCTACACAGAAGTATTCTAAATTCATATCCTAATATGGGGTTTCCGCTGTCGCTCATTTCTTTAGAAAACTTTGTGGGTCACAATGTTCACTTTTTCATAAGAATAACGATCATAAACTACGTACATGAAATATCTACGTACTTTAATATTGACTGCCTACAGCCTTCAGTAACTTTTAACCAGTAAACACATTTGGGATATTATGTACATGAAGTAAATATAATATTATTTTAGATTACAAAACTAAAACTACTACTTTTACTTACATAGTAAATTGTACATATATTGTAAAAAAGACAACACGTGTTTAAATTGCAATTATTTTTAAAAATTGGTATGTAGACCAGACAAGCAGATACTAACCAAGAATAATATGTTTTTCGTGAATGTATTGTGTTTATACATATTTTATATATAACACCTTTAACGTTTACAATATTGTTTAACATAGTTATAATTAAACTGCTCTTCGGTTTAGAAATAAAATCTTCACGCATTAACAAATATAAGGGTAGACAGAGGTCTAGACAACTAATTCCTTTAGATCCATCTTCCAATGAATACATTTTCCGTTTAGAAATCGGTTAAAGTAGAAACGAAGCACAAACATTGTATGGATATTTTTAAGACTTAAATTATGTAAACGATAATGAGCTTATTGTATTAAGAAATTAACGAGAGATTTAAAAATATGAACTAAAAATCAAAGGCCGTTAAATTTTTCACTCTTACTCATAATCTCCACGCCGCGGTAATAGAATTGGCGAATGCAATTACAGCACAGCTTAAACGCTCCATTATCGATCGGTTTATTTTATTCAAAGTAAAAAAAAAATATTAAGGAATAATTAGAATCCTATAGCCTAGTAGTTAGTGACGCTTCCTCGTTAGCTAAAGGTTGCGGATGAGAATCCAACTGGAGACGTATATTTGTGTGATGAATTTGAATGTTAGTACTATAGTAACGGATGTTTACATGTATGTTTGAGTCCTCTTACTACGTAGTCTAATAAAAGGCTCCGGTGAAAGGTAGGTCAAAAGAACTTAATTCTCTAGACCCCTGTCTTTTTTATAGAAAAGGGAGGCAAACGTGCAGGCGGCTCACGTGATGGTAAGTGATTACCGCCGCCCATGAACACCCGCAATACCAGAGACATAGCAGATGCATTGCCGGCCTTTGAGAAAGGTATAGGCTCTTGAAGGTCCCTAAGTCGTATCGGTCCGGAAAAACCGCTGACGGCAGCACATTCCATAAACTGCAATTGCGTGGCAGAAAATTCCGCGAATAACGCACTGTGGTGAAATGCCAAGCATCAAGGTGGTGTTGATGAAATTTTTGATTATGCCGTAAGGTACGATGGTGAAATTCAGCGGCTGGAATTAATCCGAAAAATTCCTCAGAGCACTCCCCGTAGTAGATCTTGTAGAAAATGCAAAGAGATGCAACATCTCTTCGCAAAGCCAGGGGATCTAGCCGATCGGATAGAGTATGGTCGTCGACATTTCGAGCCGCTCTTCTTTGGATACGGCAAATGGAAGGAGCTGACACTGGGGTGCCCCCGCCCAGAGATGACTACAGTACTCCGTGTGCGGCCAAACCTGCGCCTTATAAAGTTGCAAGCGGTGGGCCGGCATGAAGTACTGTCGCGCTCTACTGAGCACGCCAAGCTTTTTAGAGGCCAATTTGGCCTTCCCTTCCAAATGACCGCGAAACTGTTGATCAAGGTGTTGTTGATGAAATTTTTGACTATGCTGTAAAAAGTCTACTGAGAAGACGTAAAAATAAACAATTTCGACAATTAGGTGGCTATTGATATCAAAAAATTAAATATCTGTTATAATAAAGTTATATGGGGTGATAGGAATGAAAAAACAAATAAAACAATATTCTGCTATTTGTAATGAAAAATTGAAACAAATCCTTTTTCCAGCCGAATTTCAGATATGTGCTGACAATACATGTTGTAATATTGGACACTATTTATTGTTAGATAATATGTATATGGATCTAATATATATTCTTAAGGAAAGTGCTGAGATTACATGACCATATCTCGTCTTATCGTTCCAAGCTGAAATGGATCTCTATTTGTCAAAGGCGTATCTCCAGATATCTGTTTCTACTGTATTCTGTATTAAACAACCCTAATTCTCCTTGATAGAGTACCTCGTTCTATTCATAAATATAAGCTTCATATTCCACAACACAATACAGGATACTATAACTCCTCCTTTACTGTACAAGCAATACTCCTCTGGAACGCCTTGCCCATTAATATAAAGACTGCTCCTAGTATGTACTCATTTAAGAGATTAGTTCGAGAATATTACCTGTCAAATCATTGACAACAAACGACTTTACTTTTTTTTATTGGTATTGTATAGTATTTACTAGTATGATTTAGTTACTTACTTTATCTTATACATATTTATTTGTATACGTACGTATGTATATATGTATATATCTATGTGTGTAAATATATTCTTTTCACAACAGCAAATATCAACTTTTCACTATTACAAGGGTTGACTGGTAGAGAATGCCATTAGGCATTAAGTCCGCCATTGCAGCACTTACTTGTTCAAGGTGTTGTATGGACGAGTAGGATATACACCGGTTTTCATGGCATGGGTAATTGTAGAAAACATGTTACATGTTAACATGTTACATACATGTTTTCGGGTCAGCGTGTTTGTGGTACCTTCGATATTCCTGATTTCATTGAACAAGTGCTTAAGCTGCTTATTTTGTTATCAGAGCAATGTAAAAACGATAACCGAGTGGTTGGGTGGTCGGAATTTCGAGTGAAGAGACCCGAGTTCGATCCCCAAGTGGCAGGCTCGTACCAATGGGCTTTTGTATGAATTACATCGTTGGCTTGTACATAAAGACAGCGACGGGCTCACCACCTGTCACGTTGTCCCAAAAATATTTTCGGTGGAAGGTGGGTCAAAGGGACTAATTGTCTAGACTAGACCTCTGTCTACACCTGTATTGGGAATTGCGTGAAGAAACTTATTTATTTATTTTAGAGCAATGTATGTGATAAAGTCCTGATCTGATTTGTGCGAAACGATCTGAAGCCATGTTTCTTAGAGCTCAAAGTGATCACCCAACTTTGAAGTCTCAAGATGATCTTAATGTTCAAAGCAAGCCTCATAAGGTTTGTCTAACAGCCAAAGCGCCTGTCCGTTAAAAATGCCATTTCTGCCAGGATTTGCACCTAGCTTGAGGTTAACACCAGATGCTTTTCACCTAAGTACCTGCCACGTACTTCATTATGCTTATATATTGTTGTGGTAGTTTCTGCGATGGTTATTCCTTCGCCTTATCTGATTTGCATTTTTAAACCGTTTTCTTATAACAACCACAGGATAAAATGGAGTTATTGAGCATTAAGCCTACGTCAACGGGCTCACCAACTGTCACGTTGACCCGAAAATATCTCCGGTGGAAGGTGGGTCAAAGGGGCTTAATTGTCTAGACTAGACGTCTTTCTACCCCTGTATTGAGAATTGCGTGAATATATTTATTTATTTAAGCTTACGTCTCATTAATGCCCATTAATTTCGCTATTTACTTCGCGATGCTCTTAAGGGTAACATGATTAGTTTAATTGAAATTTTCTTATGCCATTCCTAATTACTCGTATATTTGATGCATGCATTTTTAGGCATCAAATAAATAACTAAGCCCTAATAAATAATAGATATTGGTGAGGTAACAAGACGCACTTGATTCACCATCCCGGTTATATTTGTAGATAAAATCCTTAAATAAAACGAAATTAAATATTGAAGCTTTTATTTACAAAATTACCAACATATAATATCACTTTGGGAATTCGCAGTTTTACTTGCATAACACTATAAATATAATTACATAACTGGTATAAAAACAATAATGATTACAATTCCTTAATCTTTTCCCCATATTTGTATAATGATTACATAATCCATTATCGAGAAAACTTAACTGGTAAGTGGAAGTACGATATATATGAATAGTAGTGGTATATCATAGTCATGAAAATACAAGTAGCATAAAAATAGAAAACAAATGTTTCGAATCACATCACATTAAAAGTGTTGTCAGTACATTCGTACATTTTAATGTTCTGTTTTACTGTTTAACTTATTCATATTTTACTAAAATAAATATATAGCATTTTTTAAAAATATTCTTACAACCATTTTCCTTCAATTACTGATAATTATCCAAAATAATTTATTATATAAATAGAAAATAAACTTATACCTTACGAAAAGGAATTAATAGTTGACTTAAACTGTTTTAAAACATTCATTTTGATTGATTTGATTGAATTCTGAACTATGTCGGTAAGTACTAGAATTTTTTGTTTATTAACTTACAGGTTTTTCGCTATAAGTATCATCTGTGTTGAGTACACACCTAATAGTTTATTTTGATTTGGTTTAACTACTGTAATCAGGGTCGCTTTATCCTCAAAATATATTACTGTATTATTGAATGCCTGAAATTCCTGCTGTAATACGGTTTGTGTCCAATATAAACTAATTATTAAACGTTGTGTGTGATGGTTCAATGGTTGCTATAAAAGGTAACCGTCATCTTGGTCCAGTATTAAGGTCTCGATGACGTACCAAAATAATTATGTAAGGAATACCAGCAAAGTTAACATAATTCCTGAAAGAAAACATATTAATTTGGCATTTATCTATTACTACAAAGCGTAATATACATTTATTGTCATAGTGTGAGAAGAGAAATTAGAAGTAAACGTATTTCAGGTTTCAAACAATAGGCATGTTAATAATAATATGCCTTTTTAATGGTTAAATTTTATTTACAATAATATTATTATGTTAAAATTTAACATGTAACAACAATTAATGTATTAGTATAATCTAATAAATCTTAAATAGATATGTTTCAGAATTGATTACATAAATCATTAATGCCAATAAAAATGTACCACAATAACTTTATGCGTAAATTCCCAGTAACACAAAGGATGAAAGTAAATACATATTAAATGCGTTCGTGGTATCATTTTTAAAATACTAATTAATAATATATATAATAAAATACTTTAATTTAAATACCACTGGGTACCGACGATATTGATACTCAGAATTGATATTCAGGTAAAACATATCGCATTATTTTTTATTTAATATAAAGAAGAAATAATATTCCATTATACTAATAAATTAACTTCGTTAAACAATGGCTTAAATGTTATTACATAAATACACACTAGCCTTTTACAGTAATATATCATAAAATTTAATTATTTCGCAAAATAGACATTTAAAATTATATTGGAAGACGAAAATAATTGATAACATGAAAAACAATTCCCCAAAATCGTGAAATGATGGGTTGTGTTCGTAAACAACGACAGAACGCGTACAAAATTGTATTTTAATATTTTAATTTGAAAAAAGTATTTTCAGTACAAATCTAACTATTTCTACAGCGTTGTTTTAAGACCCTTTTGCGTAGATTAGAATTAGGACCACATAATGTAGAACATCAGAAAATAACAACAGTTACGTAACGAAAGTCAAAAATTTAAATGACAAAACTTGATTTCAATCTTAAATTGATATACAGTTTTGATCTAACACTTACAACTATGTTATTTTTTCTTTATTTTAAAAGTCATGATTTGAAAATTTTCGATATTTATGTAAGAAAATTTTATTGACACGAGATATTTGATATGACTGATTTTTTAGACTTAATTGTTTTGTGGCACTGAAAAATAGTATCATAAAAATATTCAATATTAATTCAATTCCACAATAAGCAATTCCAGCAAAAATGAGATTTTTTATTGACATTACATTAGTGGAATTAAACAAAATTTTAAAGTTTTGCAATATATTATTTACGTAAAAAATTTTCGTTGTGCAGAAGTAAGTTAGGGATTTAATACTTCTGTTGCATTTTATTTAAGAAAGAAAATAAAAATTTTATTAGTAATTATATAATACTACTTATTTTTGTAATTATACAAATAATTTTTGTAAATTTAAAAAAAATTTCCCAACGTTATATTGAGATAATATATAATTGGAGTAATCCATGAATTAAATACCATAATTTTACGCCAGTAGCAGGTATAAATTAATATTTTTACATAATATGCACGACTCGTAAAATTTAATTTTGGCAATTGACATACTATTTTATTAAATATTTGATAAACAGAGGTAAATTGCTGTGTTCACTTATTGAAAATAATATCAGTTAATTTCTACGCTGATTACTCATTAATGTTCGAACTCTTTTTAAATTTGTAATCGTTATTTCATCGTTTGGTTGTAACTGGAGAGCACGGCGATATGCCGTGGCTGCTGCAGAATATTTACCATTCAAATGTAGAATTGCACCGAGATTAGAGTGATAAGCTGCATCCTGCAAATATACAATTAGATGTGATCATTCTTTTATAAAAATAAAAACACATAACATTTTAACATATGTTTAAAACTAGTTTGTACCCGCGACATGATCTGCACATCATCGAAAAATTCCCTCACCTGTCCCGTAAACATTTTCGGTGGAAGGTAGATCGAAGGGACTTAATTGTCTAGGCAGGCTTGACCTCTGTCTGCCTCTGTATTAAGAATGGCGTGAAGATATTTTTATAGTGAAGTGAGTTGAAATCGATACATAATATATATGTATGTGTGTATAAAAAAGCCGAATATTTAAAATAAAGTTTCAGTAAATTTTGTACTAATTTAAACTACTCTACTTATTTGCACTCTTAATACTCTATACAAAAAGTAAGGTAATATTTTAAACAGTAGGTTAATACTTTAAAGATCATTTTTTCTCACCTCAGGATTTAATTCGACCGCTCGGGCATACCAACGTTCGGCGGAGCGGCAGCGTCTGGCGTCCCGTAGTGCTCGCGCCGCAGACGCCGCACGTGAGCCGTCTTCAGGTGATAACTGAGCCGCTCTTACTAACTGGTCAGCTGATTCACGTAGTCTCCTTTGTGATCTCAAAAACATCCCTAAAGAACAATAATTAAATTTAATCGTTTAGGATAATATTATTTAATATGTACCTCCTGGCGTATTTTTTTAAATCGTTTTTACTGAATAAAAATGAATTAGGTTATATAAATTGTGAATAAAGTAATATCAAGTTAAATAACAGCTAACTTAGCACAATTATCTGAGATCTTTTTTCTTAAGTTTAAGTTTTAGAAAAATAGAGAGTGCATATTATATGTCAGGACATATATAAAATCCATTAGTTGTACTAAATATTTAATTAGTGAATAGTGATCACTAAAAGCAGAAATTAAGAAATGAAAGTAATAATTTACCGAACTGATCTCGAACAGACGGATCATTCGGCGCTAATGTCACAGCTTTCTTATACCACATTTCTGCTTCTAAAGCTCTACTTGTCTGCAAAAAAATAATTGCAAATGAAATTACGTATTAGCAAAGGTAATCAATGAGTATTTAATTATGTAATTAATTACATTGCGTGCTAGTATTTGAGCAAGAGTTATATGCGTGCCCAAATCCTGTGGTGCTACAGCCAGCGCAGAGAGAATGCTGTGCTCCGCTTGAGGCCATTGTTGAAGTTGAATATAAATATCTCCCGCCATAGACAATACACTCTGAAAATTACTAAAATATTAATTCATGTCTTTTTGAGTCTGCATAATACTTTCATAATTTGTAAACAACTATCTTCAAGTATTTTCCCAATACTGGGAGTATTTTTTATATTCCTCGGCGGAGTTACTGCCAATTAAGGTGAAGTATCTCGACTTATCGCTAGAAATGTATATCATGTTAAAAATATAGATTTTTAAAAATTCTAGACCGCTTTTAGAATTCCAAATTTTATTCGTAGATAGTCCCAAACATTGTAAAATGAGCTTCATTACTAAATCAACTGTGTTCGTCAATCAGACGTCCATAGTTTATAAGCCTGAGAATTATATTGAGATCTGAATTAGTAACTTTAAAAAATAATTTATTTTTATTTAATTCATTCGTAGTTTAAAGGTATTTATTTCATAACCATAGTATATTGATGTTCCAAATTATGTCATATACTTCATGATTTGAATATAAACTTTACGGAGAATCTTAAAGTGTAATACAGAATCATATAAGCAAAACCATAACTTAATAAATAACAAAATGTTTAACATCTGATTGAACATACGATTATTAAATAAATCTTTAGATATCGTTAAAAAAATTGAAATTGTACTTTTACTTATTCCACTATTTATTTGTTTTTATTAAAACCTGACCGGTTTCGCCGGTCCGAAATGCTATAAGGGCGAAGTTTCATATTTAAGGATTAAGTTCGAATAAGAAACCACAATTGTGAGTGTTATCAATACTTTGTATATCGAATCTTTGTCAAAAAGTCAATCAACTGATTGACTTTTTTTTAAAGAAATATATGATAGGCGCCAGTCCGTAAAGTTGCGCACAAACCACCTGAGGCTCAATACAATTATGTTTCATAAAGAACATGGTCGCCCTGACGTCTTGAACCGTTGATGCCTGTTATTGAAATTCCTATAGCTTTAAATAGTATTCAATTACTATATGTGATATTGTGAAACATTTATGTACAATTTTACGAAGTATTTTATCTGTTTTAAAAATAATTATAATAACGTCCAAAACAGCATACATGTCGAGTCCATCCAACTACAGGTGCATTAGAATCTGGTAAAATGAGTAGTGCTTCTTTGTAAGCAGACAGAGCTTTGTGCCAATGGCCATGCTGCGAGTGCAATGTTGCCAATTGCACTAGAGCAGAAACACGTGCAGCATCGTGTTCTCGTCGATCTCGAACTCTTAAGCCTTCAACTCGAGCGCCGGTTCGCAGAGCGCTTGCGGCTTCAGCAAGACGTCCGTCCGCCATCAGTGAGGTACCGAGGTTCACATAAGCCACTATAAAATTAATATCTTATTACAAAACTCTCGTACATAAATATTTAGTAATTCATAACCTATTTATGTACTGTCTATTTTACCCGTAGGTTTCGTAGTTATGCTACGGTACGTATGATCACGTGTCAGCTACGAAACTGCTACATCACAAATTAATGATTAAATACAACTATAAATATTTGTCGCCTTTGATAAACGGACACAATTTGTTATCACAAACATGACCAGCATTTAAAAATATATGCCATAAAATAATAACATTGATTTGAAATTTCAGATAATTTTCGGCGTTTAGATGTAAAGTCATTATTCAGTATTGAAAAGGTTACTTTGTCTTAAATTAGCAGTAAATATCACTCACGTGCCATCGACGGCCGGAAATAAATTGCTCTCTCGAAGCTTTTGATAGCTTCTCCATATCGTCTCTGATTTTGGAGTAAGATTCCTCTGTAACAAGTCAGACACATACACAATTTTTTTGTACCCATTTAATAAATTAACCCACTGCAAAATTATGTACGAAACTATGACTATATTTAATTAGATATATTCTCTTTCAGAGGCCAGGGGGAGCACTCAATATTAGCATCTAAAGAAGGATTCGATATAAATAGTATTTATACTATATATGATGGGTTGATGTAAATGTTTTGACTAAGACTTGATAGCGAATTTCAAAAATACTATTGTTTTATGTATTATAAAGACAGTAAAATCAAACTAACGTTTGTTTTGGAATCTCTATAACTCGTCAATTTAGTGATGCTAAATTTTAACATACCAAAGTTAAGGTAAACTATAATATATTATGTAGCGTAAAAGCTGACGTAATTATCACATTGGCAAAAACAAAACAAACAAAAACATACATTGGCAATAATACTCTGGAGGATATAGGTCTCTTCAATAAGGTAGTACTTAAATGCAGGCAATTGCCTGAATCTTAAGTACACTTCACCGGTCTGTTTAATTGTAGTCTGGTATTTTTGAAATATTATTCCGCCATTTATCGGAGGCTAGTTACATATTGAAGGCTTCCTCTTATAGTCGCCTCTAATGACACCCTCCTGATAGATGACATACATATTTTTACGCCGTAACCATTTGACTAATAGTAGTATTTAAAATTAAGTTTATTACGGTATAATTTATTAAAATAATACACTGACTGTTTTCCTACAGTCGTATCATAATTAGGCTGAATATCGAAGTTCATTTCGACATTTGAGTAACGAGAGAAAAAGAAGCAACTTCAATAATACAGGGGTACGGCGGTAGTGCAATATCGTCCGCATGAATAATGCAAGCTCCACAACGAGCCGAGCTCAACGTGGCTCAACCTACACTAATGAGAACCGTCCAACCAGGCCGAGCTATTGTGCCTCGTCTATGCCAACAATAATATGTTACTAATTCCCTTCTAATTATTGTAACGTGCTTTGGGTGCGGTTGAATTTTTGAACGGATGTTATTTCGACTTACAGCATAATTAACTAAACATTTGCCAATTAACGGAAATCTTTTAAAACAATTTCACTATTTGTCGCCTTTGATAAACGGACACAATTTGTTATCACAAACATGACCAGCATTTAAAAATATATGCCATAAAATAATAACATTGATTTGAAATTTCAGATAATTTTCGGCGTTTAGATGTAAAGTCATTATTCAGTATTGAAAAGGTTACTTTGTCTTAAATTAGCAGTAAATATCACTCACGTGCCATCGACGGCCGGAAATAAATTGCTCTCTCGAAGCTTTTGATAGCTTCTCCATATCGTCTCTGATTTTGGAGTAAGATTCCTCTGTAACAAGTCAGACACATACACAATTTTTTTGTACCCATTTAATAAATTAACCCACTGCAAAATTATGTACGAAACTATGACTATATTTAATTAGATATATTCTCTTTCAGAGGCCAGGGAGCACTCAATATTAGCATCTAAAGAAGGATTCGATATAAATAGTATTTATACTATATATGATGGGTTGATGTAAATGTTTTGACTAAGACTTGATAGCGAATTTCAAAAATACTATTGTTTTATGTATTATAAAGACAGTAAAATCAAACTAACGTTTGTTTTGGAATCTCTATAACTCGTCAATTTAGTGATGCTAAATTTTAACATACCAAAGTTAAGGTAAACTATAATATATTATGTAGCGTAAAAGCTGACGTAATTATCACATTGGCAAAAACAAAACAAACAAAAACATACATTGGCAATAATACTCTGGAGGATATAGGTCTCTTCAATAAGGTAGTACTTAAATGCAGGCAATTGCCTGAATCTTAAGTACACTTCACCGGTCTGTTTAATTGTAGTCTGGTATTTTTGAAATATTATTCCGCCATTTATCGGAGGCTAGTTACATATTGAAGGCTTCCTCTTATAGTCGCCTCTAATGACACCCTCCTGATAGATGACATACATATTTTTACGCCGTAACCATTTGACTAATAGTAGTATTTAAAATTAAGTTTATTACGGTATAATTTATTAAAATAATACACTGACTGTTTTCCTACAGTCGTATCATAATTAGGCTGAATATCGAAGTTCATTTCGACATTTGAGTAACGAGAGAAAAAGCAACTTCAATAATACAGGGGTACGGCGGTAGTGCAATATCGTCCGCATGAATAATGCAAGCTCCACAACGAGCCGAGCTCAACGTGGCTCAACCTACACTAATGAGAACCGTCCAACCAGGCCGAGCTATTGTGCCTCGTCTATGCCAACAATAATATGTTACTAATTCCCTTCTAATTATTGTAACGTGCTTTGGGTGCGGTTGAATTTTTGAACGGATGTTATTTCGACTTACAGCATAATTAACTAAACATTTGCCAATTAACGGAAATCTTTTAAAACAATTTCACTATTTGTCCTTAATATTATGATCACGTACTTACTAAATCTGAACCCACTTCACTGAGTCTTAAACAGTCTCTAACAGACTGTATGATAAATAAAAATATTCTTGGAAATATATATTCCGAAAAAAATTATTCATAATTAAATATTAAAATTTTAATTCATTACCAAAGTATTTATTATAGATGCATTAATGGACAACAAACAAAGAAAGAATCACAAGATGATAAATAGTAAATATAATGTAATTCTTATATTTGCAGGACGTTGTACTACTTTTACTACTTTATAAGTCTGATAAGTAAGATTAATAACACCCTCCTCTAACATAATTTTACGGAAAATGGTAGCAAATATCTATCGAATGTTGTCGCCATTTGCCATTATAAACATAGTTAGGTCGTTTTCTAACTTTATTCGGAAGAAACTTACACAGGCTCCAAAAATTATACATGTGTTAAGATTTGTTATGCCTGCTGCAGAAAAATTTAAATTAATCTGGATTGAAATTATATTATAAAACACATCATCGTGATTTTCTCTTCGAAGGTAAATGAGACGATTTGAAACTTAGCATAACAATCTATTTTAGGAATATATCTGCCTAAGATTTTTTCTAAAATTTGCGACTCCTATGTTACATAATACATAATTTCAACATTTAGTGTTTGATATTCAAAGGTAAGCTTTTCATTTTTTCATTCATTCATTAATTTATATGATAATAGTAATTTACATTGTACATATAACTATTACACATCAAACCTTTTTACAACGATATTATTATATTAATATTAATACTAGATCCTATAGAACCTGAAAAGAACCCTCATAAATAAAAAAAATGCCAACACAACATTATTCTCCAGTTCAAGGAAAAAATCTATAATCGGTGGAATAATTTTCAAACAGTGTTGACTTAAGTGAAATAACTCAAGAGTAGTTCCATCGCTTGCATATCCTTACTTTAATGTAATTACTTCTAAATAATTGATAAATATGCTTTGGTACTACTTTATAAATTATTTAGGCTCCTTGAAATAAAATAAATTAATCAAAATAAAATACGAAACATGAATTCCAACTACATGACTTTAAATGCAAAATTGGGTATAACAATCATTCAGTTCAAATTTATAGAAGTGAAAGTGACAAATGATATCCAAATTATTGTTTTATTCGGCACATTTGAGCAGGAGCGCAAACGTGCCTGGATAAATTGAAAGTAATTTATACAGCGAAAGCTCACGAAACGGCTCGGATGCCTCCATAAGGTACATAGAGTCACGCGATACCGACATTCCACGATCCAGTCGAGGTGACAAATTGTAAATAAAATTAATGATTACTGACATCATAAAATTATAAGCTACAAAACGCTGAGATAAATTAATACTATTGTCTTACTTTTATAGCATAGGAAATGTGATGAGAGCTGTAACCATCAAAATGCTTATAAAATATACTACTTCTGTTTAGACTTTCATTGTCACGTGCAATAAGGTCAAGAACATGCTACGACCACCTTCTAGTGACTGTTGTAATAATTGACCAAGGAAAAAATCATTTCAAATATCACTAGCTACCGATAGACGGCAGGAGAACCGTCTGGAAAAATACAGTACAAAATTTTACTAAATGGGCAGCAGCGTCTCAGGTGCGAACTGCGATCGTACGTATATCCACCTGCCAAGCGCGGCGATTATGACAAACCTTTCCTAACACTTTTATATGGATGTATGTAATCTTGCTTAAATTGGAATTGTAAAATATTATTCTACAATCGAATCAGAAGTGCAATCCGGAAGAAGGTGAAATGTTACACAAAGAAGGATTTTATTTTGTTTGTGATCTATAAGGCTCTAGATACGTAAACATAATGTGCTATTTGCACAGTAAACAGTCAAATTAATCGTTCTACATAAGCGTATCCTATGCGCAACTTACAAGCAATTTATAAAACAAATTATGTCGCTAACATGTGAAATACAAATGCTTCGCAAGTTCTCGCAAGTCTAGCCAGCGAGAATGTTAAATATGTGTTTGTGAGCAAACACGAGTTTAATCTACGTCTTATCGCCATCGCAAGGCGGTGCGAGTGTGGTCTGACGCATCGAATTATTTGTATACGTGTCGAAAACATTGCTTTCGTGTATTGTAGAATTCCTTTTAAAAATAATAAAGTATTTTTATAACATTATGTATGTCAATGGTTACAATATAAAACATGTAAATATATGTTCTTAAATGTATTAAAGGGATAAAGATAGTACCCTTTAATACATTTAAGAACATATATACCTTACAGGACTAAACATTGTGAGATAAGTCTTCGTTACTTAGGTACATTTACCCTTTACCGGTCTGTTTAATATTGGCCTGGTATTTTTATGATCTTTTATTCTGCCATATTAGAAGTCATAATCATTTTTAAGGCTATTCCCCACGTTACCTTAATTACAGACAAGAACAAAGTGGGTAGCAAATTATTTCGGCGATATCCTAAAGAAAATTTTCTCTTATCTAAAAACCGTATAGTCGTATAACTGGATGGAGGTTGACGACCTCCGTGGATGAATAGCGTAAACACCGGTTTTCAAGGTGTCGCCATCTCGAGGTCTCGGGTTCGATTCCCAGTCAGGAAAATGTAGAAAAACCACTTTTTCTACATTTTCTCGGGTCTGGGTGTTTGTGGTACCTTCGCTATTTCTGATTCCCATACCTTAAGTGCTTCAGCATCTTAAATTCGGATCGGAGCAATGTACTCGTATTTCATGTTGTCGCTATCTCTATCCATATATGTGTAATAGTAATAATAAATTTAAATAATACATTATTAAATAGATATTTAGATCGGTACAACATCACATACATTGCTCCGATCCCAATGTAAGATGCTATAGCACTTGAGGTATGGGAATCGGAAACAACGAACGAACTTTGTCCATATAACTTGTATTTTATGTCCTTAAACAGTAAGACGACGATAGGCTAACCGCCTGTCAAATGTTCTCAAATACCATGGAAAAGCCTAAACAGTAAATACAGTTCTGTTCATAAGTACCAGTGCTGGTCAGCTCTTTTAAGTACAGGTTCTGAAAATACTACCGTGAGCGCAGCTTCTCTCGTCTGTTATTTTTGTGTTTTAATAGAATATCTATTTCATACATAACATAAAGTCTGTGAATATTTTTCAATCCGATGTAAATTATTTTGAAATCAATAAACAAAAAGCGAATATAAAATAATTTTAGAATTTCCAAGATTTATGGCAACTAGTGTATACAAATAAATAAATTTTCGAGCGCTTATATCTATGTTTCATTAATTCCCAAGACAATAGGTTAATAAAAATATGACGAGCCCAGTCTTCTTTCATCACGCCTACAAATTCTTGTTACGCTGGAAGTTATCGCTTGCACGGGATACAAAATAAAATTGGACTCTTAAGTAAGTTATCTTACCGTGTTCATTGAATCCTGATTTCATACTATATTAAAAACATATTATTATGTAACTTTCAAACATTAATATGATAAAAAATGTTGTTTATGTATTTATCGTTTTATGTGTCGTACATAGTACGATAGACAAAACGATAAATAAATAGCGTACAAAGTGAGTTGTGTCGCAATACTTTTCCCCACACAAATTCTCTAGCGACATGTACGTGCTCAAGTGATTTCTTGCCGCTAGAATTGGAATTACCTAATCTTTGTGTAAAATCGCAGTTCATTTCTCTTTCCATTTCTTTTATAAAAGTAATTTTAGGTAAGGGGATAAAATGTTCGCGAATTTAATTAATTATTTTGTATGCGTTTGCCTACTTGAAACACTATGTATGTTTTCTCTCTTGTGATTGATATATTATTCATTAATCTTAGTAAAATACTAAACTTTTGTTTGCAATGCACCATAGAGGGTATAAAAATAAAAGGTTTATGTTAAAAGACTAAAAATGTTTACATAGTTGAATGAAATTATTGTAAATGAAATTATAGTTGAAAGAATTTAATATTACTTTTAGGCCCATAGGCTTTGTACAATAACATAGCGACAGGCTCAAGGTTTATAACTTCGTTACAAACAATCACTTACTGGCTCTAGGTTTGAGATTTAGTAGTCTATCTATAAATGATTTTCAAATAAGAACTGATTGCAGTTTTTGTCAAATGAGGGTCGAAACGACTAAATAGTCCAGACTTCTATTAATGAATAAAATAATATCAAAAACTATAAATAAGTTATTGTATCGTACTTTAGGTATATATAATTATTATTACGTACAAACTAAACTAGACCAGAACATAAAAAAATATTTTCCATGGGATTTCGTAAAAGATGACTAAAGGAAAATACTACATCATCATCTCAAAAATATCAGGCAGAAGCAGACCACATAACGGGCAGCACCATGTAATGTCTGTTACTGCGATCGCCTATGTATCGACTCCAGCCGAAAGAGTAGTGGAATTTAATAAAAATAACTATTAATAAATAATACTTTTAAGGCTGTTATTTATGTTATTTAATACTTATAATACATAGGTAACTATAAACAATCACATACATCATCCAGTAAGCAAATTGGGATACCCTTTTGGAAACTAGACGATATTAAGTAATATGTAATAACATATAGATGTAACTACATAGATAAAATACCTACATATAAAAATCCGAGATTCGGGTACAAATCTACTATTCATAATCATCCAAAGATCATCAATAGACTAGCTGTTCATGTGGGTAGCATACGAATATAATACACAGTATGGTCAAAAATCCTAGTAATATTATAAATGCAAAAATTTGAGGATGCACAGACAACTGCTCAGATTTTGATGACACTTTAAAGTAATATAAATTGTACATTATAATAACACTTAGGCAACAACTTATACAGATTTTGTGTAATTTGGTGAATATTACGATAAGTAAATTAAAATAGCTCCTGCACTCTGAGAGGAACTATCCTTCCTACTTTTTAATGTTATAAATGCGAAACTTTGGATGAATTAAAAAAAATGTTCGTTACTCTCTAACTCAAAAACTGCTCAACGGATTTGACCGAAGAAACATATTTATCTGATAGATAAAAAAAAACATTACCATAATATAGTCTATATATTTACTTATCGTAAAGTATCAAGTAAGTCTAAGTAATTCCTGCCCTCCAAGAACTACAAATATATCCCAACCGATTTCGGCCACGGCGATTTGGAATATTGCGAGCGTCGTTCGTGTGCTCACAGGTGACTGAGGTAACCGATATTTGCGCTTTATGCACAATGTGTGTAATGTCTAAACACTATAATACACATATAAAATAAGTGATGTTTATGACAACAAAATCAAACTTAATGATAGTACGTCATACATATAAAAAAATTTGCATGCCTATGGTTAAGTATGTGATACTTCTTTTGTATTGTCAGCTAAATCTACCTTACTTACGCAAATAAATTTCATTTCAAAATTTTCAATTTTAAATTGAGCGCAAGTCAGCAGCCTCCGACATAATTGTAGGTGATGGCTGCAGAAGATCAAGCCTTGAGCGCGTCACGTTTGGCATCGAGCTCATTCACAGGTACTCCCTCATACTCTCGTACTTTGTTAGTTACATGATCACGGATAGATTTTTTATAGAACAATAGGAGCATACGAGCAGATGGCTCACGTGATGGTAAGTGATCACTCCCGCCCATGAACACCTACAATACCAGAGGAATAGCAGATGCTACTCTTTTCTTGAAGATCCCTAAGTAATATCGGCCCAGAAACCGCTGAAGGCAGCACGTTCCATAAAGTGCAAGTGCGTGGCAGAAAACTCTGCGAAAAACGCACTGTGGTGGAAAGCTAAGCATCAAGGTGGTGTCGATGGAATTGCTGATTGTGCCGTAAGGTTCGATGGTGAAATTCAGTAGCTGATTTTATTGAATGGTATTATTGATAACACATTATAAATATAGGTCATATAATAAGTAGTTAGAAGAAAGTAAATTTTTCGCTAAATTAGCTGTGCATAAATTGTTTTAGTAGTTAGTCTGAAGCCTTCCTCAGGCTTTGGTAAAACATAGGCTATTTTTATCGTCAAACTCCGCAGGCAAAACCGCGACTGGAAGCTAGTTATTTTATAGTTAGCTAGCTAATAATTTCTGTATACAAACTTTCAAAAAGTCTTGCTAACAGAGGGCCCATCCCTCTATTAGCAAGATTAAAAAATAAAGTAATGCATAGATTTAAAAGTACAAAAGTTTGTTACAAACTTTGTCACAAAACAAATTTAGGCACGAGAAGGGTTCTTAAAGTAAAATAATATACTAAATCTTTCCAAATCCAAAGTAATTAATGTTTTGTTATTTCTGATTTAACATATTATTTAGGTAAATTTTAAATAAAAATGTATGAAAATAGCAATTTTTCTGCTACATGTGACTGTACCTCACACATTACAAACGTGAAAATGAAAGAAAGAAAGAGTAAGAAAGAAAGAAAGAAAGAAAGTAATAAAGCATTTACACGGTTTACAATAACATTTTTTACAAATGGCAGTAAATTAATTTAATGGAATCTTGTCTCGTAAAGAAACACATTTTCGGGCGCTTACAATCGAATTTCTAATAGCGTTTTACATTATAGGAACAGATAGCTTGACGTTAATTTGTGAAACTGCACGGAAACCCAACGCTTAGGTGGCGGGGTAGAGAGTAGCGTACCCGATTAATTCCAGAACTCGATGCCAGAGTAAATTAATGAGACTAGAGCTGTATTCTGTGCGTATTTGTGTTTTTATTTCTAGAACTATGAAGTCTGAACCCAATTTTTTTTTTTTTGAAGATATTTATTTTTATAATTTATATAGGACTCGTAAGTTTTATTTATAAAAACATCACGCACTTTGGATAACGTTGCTAAATAATGTTTTGCAACAAAATTTTATTATTAAAAACAAAGAAAACAAGAACATTCCATAATTCATAAAATATTGAATAATGTACTTACAAATTGTAGTGTACATCGGCCATGTTTGGCCTGTATTTTAGTGCTCTCTCGAAAGCAACTTCCGCCTCCGCTATCCTCCCTTGTGTGGTCAGGACGCTGCCTAGGTTGCCGTATGCTAAAATAAACAGAATAATAATGCAATTTACTAAAATTTTATGCAAAGTTACCTTAAATATTATATTATATTTACATATTATGGTCGGAATTTCGAGTCGAGAGACCCGAGTTCGATCCCCAGGTGGCAGTACCAATGAGTTTTTCAAAAACTTATGTACGAATTTCATCGTTGGCTTGGACATAAAACGGCGTCGGGCTCACCACCTGTCACGTTGTCCCGAAAATATCTTCGGTGGAAGGTGGGTCAAAGGGACTTAATTATCTAGACTTGACCTCTGTCTACCCCTATATTGGGAATTGCGTAAAGATATTTATTTATTTTTAAATCATATGTACATGAGTTTGAAATAGTTATAGAATGGACTCATTTGTAACCATTTGGATTGAACATGATAAGCGTTTTTTATCTTATATATTTCATTGGTAGATAACATACCTTAAATAAATAATGAAAATGTATTTAGTTAAATAAATGTATGAAATGGAAAGGTAAGGGTGAAATGCCTTTATTTTTTGTATAATATTTGTGTTATTTGTAAACAAATCATTTCGCATTAGCGCTCAGATCAGATATGACAGTGAAAAGCTGGTTACCGACACTAACGTTTGTAATCTCTCTAAACCTCAACTCGGAGACTCTAATGCAAAGATAAAGTCGATAAAACCTCAGCTTATACAGGAGAAGACTCAGTTGATATCATCGCTTTGGGTGCGACTCACTATCTTGGTACTGTGGTTTGTCAGATTCATTTATTTAATGAAGTACAAATTAAAAATTAGTTACTTTAATTATTGTTATCAAAATACATTTTTTTTAATTGAGATAAATATATATAAATTTGCCAGTGGCTCTTGTAACTAGCTACTATACTACATTAACTATTATGTACTATTGAAGCTTAAACCAAATTTCGTTAAAGAACTCTGTAGACGACATACCGTTTTTCAAGGTATTTCCAGCACTGAGGTTCCAGGTTCGAGTCCTGGACGGGTCAATATTAATAACCACTTTTTATTTTTGTAAGTCACGATAGCCGAGTGGCTGGGTGGTCGCAATTTCGAGACAAGAGACCCGAGTTCGTTCCCCAGGTGGCAGGCTCGTATCAATGGGTCTTTCAAAAACTTACGTATGAATGATATCGTTGGCTTGGACATAAAGACGGTGACGAGCTCACCACCTGTATCGTTGTCCCGAAAATATCTTTGGTGGAAAGCGGGTCGAAGGGACTTAATTGTCAAGACTAGACCTATGTCTACCCCTGCATTGGGAATTGCGTGAAGATATTTATTTTATATTATTTACTTCTTCTACATTGTCTCGGATCTGAGTGTTTGTGGTACCTTCGGTGTTTCCTTTAGCTACTTTGAGATCATAGCAATCTATGTATTTATCTAGCTTAAGTATAGTATTTTATATAATCAGTTGTTGTATAGGCCTCAAAAAACAAGCAAAGTTATCTAGATAATTAAACAAGGACAAACAAGTCTAGATATTATAAATTTAGGTATGGTAGGTTTAAAAGATGAGAAATTGAATAGAGTGTCCTTCGATGGTTTGGGCACGATGAGCGAATGAGCGAAGACCGAATAGTGAAGAAAATATACAGCGTGAAAGTTAATGTTAAAAGAAGTCGAAGTAGGCAGAGACTAACTTTCGAAGACCATGAGAGCAAATTGCTCGAAGAGAGGAGGGTCAAGAGTACTTGGCTACCTAGACGTGCATGTATGAAGAAATTGATGAACCGGAAAGAAGCAAAAGAGATTTGTTCTCTCTGTCTACCCTGTCAGGTACTGTGCGTGAAGATAGTAAAAATATATAATAATAAATAATTATATACTGTAAAAATAAATATTTAACTAATAGATTAATTTTTATGATATATAATTAATGTAATTGGATTCTATTTGTTCTTACTTATGTAGGATGTTATAGGAGATTCTACTGAAGTAGATATACAAAACACTTTAAAAGGAACACAATCACTTGTAGCTTCAATATAACCTTTATCTCGACAAATGTTGAATTCGATAAAACGCTAGACTCAACTGATTACACTCCACTATCTATACGCAAACCAATTTATACCAAGGTTCGCTTGTGATTGGTCTGTTTCGAATATCGCATTGGGACAAATTGGATCCAATTAGCTCTCAGTGCGATGTGAAAATACAAGATTTCCATAAAAAAGATTGTTCCGAACTAAGCGCACTTTAATTTTTAATAGTTAAAGCTTAAATCATTAAGCTATTTAGTTTTACTTGAAATAGATTTGAATTTTTTGTAATAAAGAAGCAAACTTTTCTGTTTTAAAAGTTTTTATGCATTTTATAAATCACGAATGACCTTGAAAGTAGCATTGATAAGTGTATTTTAAATTTGAAGCAGGATTTTCGAAAATTGTATCTATATGGAGAACGAAAATATTTTTTTTTCTTGACGCAATTCCAAATACACAGACAGAGGTAGACAGAGGTCGATTCTAGACAATTAAGTCTCTTCGACCCACCTTCCTCCGAAGATATTTTCGGGACAACGTGACTGATGGTGAGCCCGTCGCCTTCTTTATGTCCCAGCCAACGATATTCGTACAGAAGTTTTTGATAAACCCATTGGTATTAGCCTACCAACTGGGGATCGAACTCGGGTCTATTGACTCGAAATTCCGACCACCCAACCAGTCGGCTATCGTGACTTCCATTTTTTTATTATTTTTTTTTATTTTCGAAAATTATATCTATATGGAGAGAACTAGCACTGATATTTTTATATATTTATAGAGATATTTTTGCACGGTACCATTGTCAACCCATTTTAATTATTAACTGACTATTACTACAGGGAGTTTTTGAAAGAAGATGATGATAGTGATGTTAGTAATTCTTCCACAATAATTTGTTATGATGGATAAATAAGTAGGCGATAAAGTTATGCCCCGTTTCTAAATGAGGACTGCTGCTTTTCCGTTCTTTCACAGTGTTAAGAAGAAGATTTTAGAAAAAAATGGAAGAAAAAAAGTGGAAAATGGAAGAAAGGTAGACGCGGATGTCCCTCTTTACTTTAAAAACAGCTATGTCACGGATAACGTGGATCCTCCGATGCAAGTCTGATCGGCCAATCGCAGTATACAGAACAGATACATGTGGCTAAAAATTATGTTAGACTCAGTTTACACACTATGATGGACTTAACTGTAGCTACTAATGCATCTCTATGCGAAGTATAGTCTGATTGTATCTGAAGAGTGTATGCACTAAAACATCCGATGAAACAGGACGTTAACCTCCATAAGTACATGTCATGAAAGTACATACTATGAGTCTTCAAATACTGTATGAAAGCACACTGGCAGCATAAAATGTGTAATAAATTTGAATTGAAAAAGGATCCATTGAAAATTATGTAAGATTTGTTGGACTTCTAGATTTTTGGCATAAAATATCTTATAGCAAATATTTTTTTAAATACGCTTCTACTTTATAATTGTTTCCAAAAGGTACAAGCACTAATGAAAAAGTGGTTGTTAGATAGGTAGTGCCTTCAGGCATTAAGATTAAGATCAAGTTATTCATTCAATTGTTTAACAATTTTTTTAAGTAATATAAAAAAACAAACATGAGCGAAGACAATTTATTCATTTATTATTATTTTAAGTCGACGAGGTCCTTCACTGCGGGCTGAATGACGTGGCTCAAAGTTCCTCAGCATGCTAAGGAAAGGGCTATACTCGGTGTTTCTCTGCGTGATAGAATCCACAAGAAAGACATCCACAGCAGAACTAGGGAAACTGACATGGCCGTAAGGATCAGCGCGCTGAAGTGACAATGGGCCGTCCTCATAGCTCGACCTCGTATAGGCAAACGCAGTGTAGGATAACCCCCCACGAGATGGAATGACGATTTGTAAAATGTTGCAGGAAGTCGATAGATGCTGGTGGCTGGGGACCATTCGTTGTGGAAAGCTTTGGGGGAGGCCAATGTTCAGCAGGGGACTCTTGATAGGCCCCAAAGACGAAGAACAAGAAAGTAGACGAAAACGGATTAAAAATTTTTTCAAATAAAAATTTAAAGACATGCAAAAATTTTACGAACGTCTTTCCCCATCTTTCCCGACTTTATTATTAACTTGTACGAAATACTCCATGTAAGAAAAAACATATAAATATTACATAGTTTATAAGTACTACATACTCATCCAAATCGAAACAAAATACATACGTAATACGAAATTCAAATAATGTGAAATACTGAGTTGGGTCGGGAATTGAGGTAAAATGAGAGCCGTCTTCTAAAACTTTTCGCTTTGGAAAGTTTGTGATGTGAACACGAGCCTCGGGGCGGTCTCCCTTGGGGTTCTATATATGCATGTTTATAAGCGTCCTAGAAAGGTCAAAACTCTTACTTCATGGTAAAATATTGAATACATTAAAAGCATTAAAGTATATATAGCTAGCCTATTCCAAAGAGCACGTCCCCGCGTATGGGCTCTTTTCAACTTTAAGAAACTGACGAAGCGTGAATAGCTATTTTGTAGCTGTCTCTCAAACAAATTAATTGTGTCTTAGTTTTGAACAGAACGTGGAGGCGCTCAAAACAAACTTTAGGGTAAGGCACAGAGTAAAATTACAAGCGCTGCCAACTTTATATTACTGCCTGAACTCGTTTTGTTATGCCACGAAAACATTGCGAATTGTAATAATTTAAAAGTTTTCAACTTGAGACGTGATTTCCCAAGTGATTAATGAACATTTCTTGCAAAATGGAAGTGTTACTTGTTAGTGATTTCGTAATTAAATTAAGAAACTTTATGAAAATAAGCTGTAAGATTAACAAATAAATACAGCGATAGAAAATTTAAAATAGTCATACAATATATATAAAACATTACAAACCTTTCGGAGGGTTGATGTGTAACGCACTTCTGAATAAACTTTCTTCATCATGCCAATCTAGATTTCTCCGTAACGTACATCCGCACATTGTTAATAAAGTTACCATCAGGGCCAGGATAAAAATTCGGCACCGTAATTCATTTCGGTTCCAGTTTCTCGTCAAAGCACCTGCTCCTAGTCCGAGTAATAAACAAAATCCGATACTAGGAATATATAGCACCCGCTCAGCTACAACGAAACCCACGTAAAAAAGAATATTACAGGCTGGCACGAATGGTAGCACCATAAATGCAATAAATACTATTATAGCTGCTTGTGGCGTGTTATATATACACTTTTTAGGTAGTTGTACTTTGGCTTTCTCTTGCGGTTTTTCACAGACACAAGTTGAGTTATGCATCACCGTATTATTATTATTAACTGTTCGACAAACAGTCGTGTGCTCCACGGTAAGTGAGTGTTTGCACCCGGTGCATGGACAAATCGCGGGTTTTGCTATAATCTCTTTGTTAGGAATAATATTTTTCCTCTCCATTTCAAGAACTTTTATATGTTTTTTGCAGTTGAAATTCCATTTTTGCTTTATCTTTGTAACTGCTTTCTTATAATACTTCAGTTTAGTATCATGAAAATTTTTAACTTGCATTATAAGAGCACGCCAAGTTAATTTCGATAAAAATAAATAAAATAATAAGGAGGAAACATTTCTAAGATCCGAAATTGATGTTATCCGGGGTATTGAATCCATGGACCAATCAAAGCTTAAATGGAATGGATACAACAGAAGAAAAAAATTGAATACGGGCAGATACGTAAAAGTGTAAAGTCTTGTAAAAAAAGAAGGATCGCGTGCTGTTGGATTATCTGCCGTAGCAAAAGGCGATGGATTTCCTTTAAATTTTATTCGCCAGTAGAGTAGTATACAGCCTCCAGTTCCAAGAGCAAAAATGCTACGCCAACGATACTGAAACAATAAAAAAAATCTGTTAAAATACAATTTAAAGCATAGGTAAATACTTTGCATTCAAATGTTCGTAATTTGAAACTATTAACTGAAACTACTATGTGACCTGACCTGTATAGGTCCATTACAGGACATGGTCTTCTCCCATAATGAAGATTTTGCCACAATTGCTGTGCTTGGCAAGCAGTTTGGCAATCGCAGAAATAGAAACATTTTACATTAGACGCTGCTGACCACCACAGGTCTGCTGAATTTTGGTAGTACGTAATTCAAATTGGTTAGAACGCCATCTGTCGATAGACTGTGATATTTTCAAGACTTTTAATTTATTACTTTAGTCACCTTACGATCTCATTAGCTTCACGATAAGATACCGGGTATATCACCCGGTACCTTCCTATTACAATAGTTCACAGTATATTTTTTTTTGTAATATACTAGTAAAAATATACCCATAATCACTACCATATTGTAGTTGTGTTTATCAACATTGAGCCATACACCCGATCACTTTAATTACAGACGAGACTGTGGATTTTGTTTTTAAAACTAACGGATTTTCATACATTGTTTTCTATTTACACTCTTTATCGAACTATGAGATAAGAATAGTTATTAGTTGTCTTTACGTTAATAATGAAACTAAAAAACAATAACTTTCATCACTTCTTTAATACAATTTTAATTTAATAAATTTTAATTGCCCTTTGGTTACCGTGTAAGAATATACAACTCTTTCTTACCGTCGTTGTCGTAAGAGGCAAATAAGGAATTGTTAACTCTTGATAATGTAATTGAATACCCACTGATGGTTGTACCATCTAAAAAAAACGTAACCATAACAACAGTGTTGGGTACTAAGGTCACTAATTCCCTCACTTCTTTACAGTGGAGGCCTACGTCCTGCACTGGACTTTAACAAGCCGTATTTATGTAATGTTTCAGAAGATCTGATCACTGAGATATATCTGGAGACGTTTCAGATAAAATGCGCACATAAACAATTCATATGGAAAATAATGAAAATGTTAAGATATAAAAGGTTAAAAGCATGATCTCAGTTATTTTCTGCCATGATATTTAGATTTCATGTTATTTATAAATTAATTTAAAAATGTCTTTATTTAACAAAAACCATAAAAAAGCTGAATGATGCATTGGGTTTATTAAAAATCCCTAGATTTAAGAGAAAAGTTTCGCCAACATTGATTGATGGTTTCTAAGAGAATATTCGTTAATATTTGTTGATGAATAGAGATAGATATCTGAGGAAAAACTTCTTTTTAATTTTGAATCTTGAATATAATCGCTATAACCACTCTACGAGCTTGTTTTTACACATAAGTATAATTCTAGTTAATTGTGAATTGATTTGAAATTGTTTCACAACGCCTTTACCTTTATAGAAAATAGATTTTTTACACTTAGTATGCCGAAGTTTCCACGGAATCGGGAAAGCAGGGTAGAAAAAAGTAAGGTATGGTCTCAGTGAATATATGTTCCGTATTTACTTCCCACGCTGAGCGTGGCCTAGCTTAGCGAGGTATTTTCCATAAAACTTTTGCTAAGGGTTGATTATTCTAGATATAGATACAGAACAATCAACCCTTACTTACCTTACTAGGTTATTGAATAGAAATCCGAATAATAAAGTTGATAAAAAGATAAACAATTTCAATCTTATTCACATTGACATTTATAAAATAATTAATATTGCTTATCATCACGCACAATACCTGACGGGGTGGTCAAAAAGAATAGATCCTTACATATTTCTTTCGCTTCTTTCTTTTTCTTTTTATAACACTACGAGGATGCAATTAAATCTAATCTACGTCTACTCGATTGTTGTACGAATAAACAATGTTTAAATAAGTTTTAACCGACATAAAATTTTACAATTAAGAAAATAAATAAACAAATATAAAAAAAATAAATAAATATAAATATCTTCACGCAATTCTCAATACAGGGTTAGACAGAGATCTAGTCTAGACACTTAAGTCCCTTCGACCCACCGTCCACCGCAGACATTTTTGGGACAACGTGATAGGTGATGAGCCCGTCGTCATCTTTATGTCCAAGCCAACGAAATAATGCGTACATAACTTTTTGAAAAATCCATTGGTACGAGCCTGCCACCTGGGGAACGAACTCGAGTCTCTTGACTCGAAATTCCGACCACCCAACCACTCAGCTATCGTGACTTTTTTAAATTAAGAGACAATTAAGAGGTTACGCTTAATAATAACATTATTTGAGAAAATTATGAGATTTATCTGTCGTCTGGCTTGAACCATATTTCAAGCTCAATTAATTTTGAACGATTAAAATTTTAATACGTTTAGGGTAGTGTTATTATGTAAGTTTTCACTGTTATTTACTAGCAGAGAGTTGTATCGACACAAGTGGAAACTACACCATTGTGGGCTTGTTAGTTGTGGGAAGCCAGAGGAAAAGATTTATGAAGGTAGACGGCTCGTCGTTCTGACCCTAGGGAAACCTTTGTGCAACGCTAACGATACCGTTTCGAATAACCATCACGTTTGCCGGAAACCTAACTATGTACATACAAAATATTATAGTTCGTAATTAAAACAAGTAGAATTGATATTTTTATAAGTATTAATCAAACTGCGGTCAGCGGTTTCGCCTTTGCGTAAATTTTAGTTAACGTGTGTATGAATTCGTGGGAAAAAACACAAAAATGAATATATAAAATAAATAAATATAAATATCTTCACGCAATTCTCAATACAGGGTTAGACAGAGATCTAGTCTAGACACTTAAGTCCCTTCGACCCACCGTCCACCGCAGACATTTTTGGGACAACGTGATAGGTGATGAGCCCGTCGTCATCTTTATGTCCAAGCCAACGAAATAATGCGTACATAAGTTTTTGAAAAATCCATTGGTACGAGCCTGCCACCTGGGGAACGAACTCGAGTCTCTTGACTCGAAATTCCGACCACCCAACCACTCAGCTATCGTGACTTTTTTAAATTAAGAGACAATTAAGAGGTTACGCTTAATAATAACATTATTTGAGAAAATTATGAGATTTATCTGTCGTCTGGCTTGAACCATATTTCAAGCTCAATTAATTTTGAACGATTAAAATTTTAATACGTTTAGGGTAGTGTTATTATGTAAGTTTTCACTGTTATTTACTAGCAGAGAGTTGTATCGACACAAGTGGAAACTACACCATTGTGGGCTTGTTAGTTGTGGGAAGCCAGAGGAAAAGATTTATGAAGGTAGGCGGCTCGTCGTTCTGACCCTAGGGAAACCTTTGTGCAACGCTAACGATACCGTTTCGAATAACCATCACGTTTGCCGGAAACCTAACTATGTACATACAAAATATTATAGTTCGTAATTAAAACAAGTAGAATTGATATTTTTATAAATATTAATCAAACTGCGGTCAGCGGTTTCGCCTTTGCGTAGAATTTTAGTTAACGTGTGTATGAATTCGTGGGAAAAAAACACAAAAATGAATATATAAAATAAATATCTTCACGCAATTCCCAATACAGGAGTAGACAGAGGTCTAATTTAGACAGTTAAGTCCCTTCGACTCACACGGGACAACGTGACAGGTGGTGAGCCCGTCGCCGTCTTAATGTCCAAGCCAAAGATAAATTCGTACACAAGTTTTTGAAAAAAAAAACCATTTGTACGAGCCTGCTATCTGGGGATCGAACTCGGGTCTCTTGACTCGAAATTCCGGCCACCCAATCACTCGGCCACCGTGACTCAAAAAAATATGATTACAAATGTATCTATATGTAGTGCAGTCTTTATATGTAGTTATATAAACTACTAACATCAACCTGTACACGAGTAAAGTATAATAATGTATTACTTTTATTAGTATTCAAATTATTAATAATTCTTATAATTATGTAACATCGTGACACTTGGCGATCTCTTTGGCTATCCCATCAAGGATTGTGTGTAAAGATAAATAAATAATAAATAAATATTATTGTGCGGTAACGGTGTAAGAATATTGCCACTCTTCTCTACCCTTGGGTGTCGTAAGAGGCGACTAAGCGAAACAGCCTTGAATATCGTTATGGCAACTGATGGATGGCGGAATAACCGTCGCTAAAAAATATCAGATCAAAATAATCTGACCAAAGATGGGCAACAGCGTCAGAGGTGCGAGTGATCTCGTACTGTAATCGCCAATCCGCTTGCCAAGCGTGTCGATTATGGCAAATACTCTCTATTAGAGATGGCTACTTGACCTTGAACTCGGGTAACTTGACTCGAAATTCCAACCACCCAACCACTTATCAAATATGTATGTATGTAAATAATATTCAAATTATTGCCTCTTTCAATTATCAGTTTGAAATGCAAAAGCAAACTTATCAAGATCATCACGCTTGTTTATTTAATTATATGTATATACAAATCCCATAAGAATGTGTGAAAAAAATAATCAGTACAAACGATTTACGCCGAAGTTCATACAAAAAAGAACAAAGCTTTAAGGTTACTATTTAATCAATTAAGTAATTGGAGATTAATTAAAAACTCCCTAATAAAAAAAAATTGTTACACGACAAAGAAGATAATTTTAAGGCATTGAACTGTCTGTTACGTGAACTATAATTTCGAGTGAAAGCAAACGACTAATGAAATAAGTCAGCCTAGACGCCCGCTTATCTGGAAAATATACTGGCTTGCTGACATTACCATCCTCGCCTCGCAAATAGCAGCTCATTTGCCACTTCGTTTGAAAAACATACTTATGTATTTTTGAAGTTTACAGTTTTAGTGTAAATTATAATACAGATTATTATAAAGTTCTATCACATATGTTTTAAGCCGTAATAATATGTGCCAACATCGTTACATAAAACGAGGCCACTGAGATAGATACGAACTCGTAAAGGCACAGAGTGCCGAGGGTTCCATTAACTTTTATACCCTCATAACTATATGATGAAATCTCCACAATGTAACATTTTTAATTTTAATTTCTGCGCCACTGAGATTTTGCGAATTTTAACAGTAATTTGTACCTATAATTTTAAAAATAAAAAACTTGCTATTTGCAATACGAAATTATATTCGTATTAAAAACACGTCTATTTGATGAAAAGGCTTATTTATTAAAAAGTTAAATTAAAGTGTCTAATATAATTTATAAACAAGGTGTGGTATAAATATACTACAAGCATATGCAACAGGCCTTTCCCGGGCCGGGATATTATTTTAAATTAAATCTTATACTGATGATTACTAATTTATTTGAAGTCTCTGGTAATTGTAGAAAATTTGCTAAAAATTTAAGTTCTTATTTTATATCGATTTATAGTAGACTTTAATTCACTACTATTAAAAAATAAATAAATATTATTGTGCGGTAACGGTGTAAGAATATTGCCACTCTTCTCTACCCTTGGGTGTCGTAAGAGGCGACTAAGCGAAACAGCCTTGAATATCGTTATGGCAACTGATGGATGGCGGAATAACCGTCGCTAAAAAATATCAGATCAAAATAATCTGACCAAAGATGGGCAACAGCGTCAGAGGTGCGAGTGATCTCGTACTGTAATCGCCAATCCGCTTGCCAAGCGTGTCGATTATGGCAAATACTCTCTATTAGAGATGGCTACTTGACCTTGAACTCGGGTAACTTGACTCGAAATTCCAACCACCCAACCACTTATCAAATATGTATGTATGTAAATAATATTCAAATTATTGCCTCTTTCAATTATCAGTTTGAAATGCAAAAGCAAACTTATCAAGATCATCACGCTTGTTTATTTAATTATATGTATATACAAATCCCATAAGAATGTGTGAAAAAAATAATCAGTACAAACGATTTACGCCGAAGTTCATACAAAAAAGAACAAAGCTTTAAGGTTACTATTTAATCAATTAAGTAATTGGAGATTAATTAAAAACTCCCTAATAAAAAAAAATTGTTACACGACAAAGAAGATAATTTTAAGGCATTGAACTGTCTGTTACGTGAACTATAATTTCGAGTGAAAGCAAACGACTAATGAAATAAGTCAGCCTAGACGCCCGCTTATCTGGAAAATATACTGGCTTGCTGACATTACCATCCTCGCCTCGCAAATAGCAGCTCATTTGCCACTTCGTTTGAAAAACATACTTATGTATTTTTGAAGTTTACAGTTTTAGTGTAAATTATAATACAGATTATTATAAAGTTCTATCACATATGTTTTAAGCCGTAATAATATGTGCCAACATCGTTACATAAAACGAGGCCACTGAGATAGATACGAACTCGTAAAGGCACAGAGTGCCGAGGGTTCCATTAACTTTTATACCCTCATAACTATATGATGAAATCTCCACAATGTAACATTTTTAATTTTAATTTCTGCGCCACTGAGATTTTGCGAATTTTAACAGTAATTTGTACCTATAATTTTAAAAATAAAAAACTTGCTATTTGCAATACGAAATTATATTCGTATTAAAAACACGTCTATTTGATGAAAAGGCTTATTTATTAAAAAGTTAAATTAAAGTGTCTACTATAATTTATAAACAAGGTGTGGTATAAATATACTACAAGCATATGCAACAGGCCTTTCCCGGGCCGGGATATTATTTTAAATTAAATCTTATACTGATGATTACTAATTTATTTGAAGTCTCTGGTAATTGTAGAAAATTTGCTAAAAATTTAAGTTCTTATTTTATATCGATTTATAGTAGACTTTAATTCACTACTATTAAAAATAAATTTTGTATTTGTATAGACTTTGGCAATAACTTCTTACACTTCAGTTCGTACAGTTGTTAGTATTGTTAATTGATTGTTAGTAGTAGGTGATAAATTCTAGTCTAATATATTTCGAAATGATATCGCCATGGTGGTTCGGTGTTCATTTACATTTTCAAGGTTTTTCGCTTTGTCGCCTTTTGTAACACCCACAAGAGACAAAGGGCTAGTATATTCTTAAGACTTAACCACACGGCAAGTGACACTGTATTATATGATCTGTACACTAATTGTGTGACGATACGAGTATTTTGATTTGATATCGCGTAGAGTTTTCAGGTAATGAAAAAGATAAAACACTATTAATGTGATAAAAAACTTTTACATTATACATACATAGAATTATGTAACATATTTTATACCCATTCTTTAAATGTTTATGACGACCTACAATCCGTGAAGAAAGTGCTGACCTTTTTGATTTCATAATACGAAGAAGTAATCTTTGATCAAAACAGTCGTCTGCAGGTACTAAGATAAAATAAATGAACCTTACCCGGCCAAGAGTGACTTTAGTGCCCACCCTCGGAGAATATCTCGTGCCGGTGGGGATTACCTTTGTTTGTTTCCAGAGTCGGTACAAAGCGAACATTCTATTGACATTGAATGTCACTGTAAATACTCGGTGTACCTTTATTTACTGAGTGGACGTATTATCTACGCTAGGGCACGACTATTTCATGTCTTTGGTAAACTTCCGATTATTAATATAAAGAATAAAAGTAATATATTTGAGTTGAAATGGTATAAAAATATATAAACAGTGTTTCAATTACTATTACTTTTGTTTATATTTATATTACTATTACTATTTAGATTTAGAAAATTAAGTCTATCCATCTTTCATCGCCGCTTCTTTGGAATATCGTGACAGTTTCACCAAAAGATAGGTTCGTATCAATGTGTTTTTTCAAAGTTTATGTATAATATATATAGTTGGCTTGTACATAAAAATAATACATATATAATATATACGTACAAAGATAAGGATAACATCACATACATTACTCTGACCCCAAAATAAGCAACTTAAATGCTTAAGTTACTTAAATACTATGGAATCAAAAACAACGAAGGTACCACAAACACCCAGGCCCGAGAAAGTTTAGAAAAAGTGTTTACTATATTAACACGACCGGGTATCGAACCCGGGACCTCAGTGCTGGCAACTCCTTGAAGACCAGTCTATTCGCCACTCGTTGACGGAGGTCGACGAATTTTAAATGGTAAATAGATACATAATAATAAAAAAGGGTTTCTAGAAAATTTCAGCGTCAGAATAGCATTTGGTAAACCGGCAAAACATTATCAGTATAAAATTTTCTTATTGTGTTAAAGTGTGTGTCAGGTTTATAAATTTAAAGTCCCTTGGTTTCTTTTTGTTGCCGGTAAAAGAAGAATGTGCAGACTGAGCCTCACGTATTTAAACATTCGTGTGTAACACTCATTAAATTAAAGCAATGTAAAATTAAGACTAGAAAAGAAGCTATTTATAAATTAATACCTTACGGAAAATTGAGGCGTATATAATTTAAAATAAAAGCGTTTGAAACAAAGTAATTGAGCGATGACACTGTTTTGTTACTGTTTTTTAAAATTACAGTGTCATTTATTCCTAAAATTGAGTTTAAGAAATTCGTATTTTAAAGAATCTAAAAGAAATTCATTACATTTTTTCTTTTTTATTTAAAACTGATAACAAACATTCAGACCATAATAAAATATTGTTTTTTTTTTAATAATTACTGACATTTTGTACAATCTAAAGCCAATTGTATAGGTACTTATTAATGTTGATTTTAAACACATAAACTAAATTTTGCTATGCGCTTCAGATTTACCTGAGCTGGTACATTATGAGTTAAAATGAGCTCTTTGAACCGTGTCTTAATTTACGTGGGAATACTTTCATGGATTCATAAAAAGACAAAATTAAGCTGTTTGACCATACCAAATATCTAAACCGATATCAAATGGCACGAACGAAGGTGAACCACTAAAACGAGAAATATGCTGTGCCTTATCGGCGTGACAAAATTGAAATTGTGTAGAAAAAACCTTTGATATTCTAATTACTCATAATAAATGGCGTTAAAGTTATATCTGAAATTATCAGTAGTAGTAGTAGTAGTAGTAGTAGTAGTATTAAATCAAAGAAACTAACAACGAACAGCTACATGTTATGTTATTCATATCAGGTATTGCTATCGTCCTACGCCCGTAACACTAAAATTGTTAAAATAAATTTTGTATTTGTATAGAGTTTGGCAATAACTTCTTACACTTCAGTTCGTACAGTTGTTAGTATTGTTAATTGATTGTTAGTAGTAGGTGATAAATTCTAGTCTAATATATTTCGAAATGATATCGCCATGGTGGTTCGGTGTTCATTTACATTTTCAAGGTTTTTCGCTTTGTCGCCTTTTGTAACACCCACAAGAGACAAAGGGCTAGTATATTCTTAAGACTTAACCACACGGCAAGTGACACTGTATTATATGATCTGTACACTAATTGTGTGACGATACGAGTATTTTGATTTGATATCGCGTAGAGTTTTCAGGTAATGAAAAAGATAAAACACTATTAATGTGATAAAAAACTTTTACATTATACATACATAAAATTATGTAACATATTTTATACCCATTCTTTAAATGTTTATGACGACCTACAATCCGTGAAGAAAGTGCTGACCTTTTTGATTTCATAATACGAAGAAGTAATCTTTGATCAAAACAGTCGTCTGCAGGTACTAAGATAAAATAAATGAACCTTACCCGGCCAAGAGTGACTTTAGTGCCCACCCTCGGAGAATATCTCGTGCCGGTGGGGATTACCTTTGTTTGTTTCCAGAGTCGGTACAAAGCGAACATTCTATTGACATTGAATGTCACTGTAAATACTCGGTGTACCTTTATTTACTGAGTGGACGTATTATCTACGCTAGGGCACGACTATTTCATGTCTTTGGTAAACTTCCGATTATTAATATAAAGAATAAAAGTAATATATTTGAGTTGAAATGGTATAAAAATATATAAACAGTGTTTCAATTACTATTACTTTTGTTTATATTTATATTACTATTACTATTTAGATTTAGAAAATTAAGTCTATCCATCTTTCATCGCCGCTTCTTTGGAATATCGTGACAGTTTCACCAAAAGATAGGTTCGTATCAATGTGTTTTTTCAAAGTTTATGTATAATATATATAGTTGGCTTGTACATAAAAATAATACATATATAATATATACGTACAAAGATAAGGATAACATCACATACATTACTCTGACCCCAAAATAAGCAACTTAAATGCTTAAGTTACTTAAATACTATGGAATCAAAAACAACGAAGGTACCACAAACACCCAGGCCCGAGAAAGTTTAGAAAAAGTGTTTACTATATTAACACGACCGGGTATCGAACCCGGGACCTCAGTGCTGGCAACTCCTTGAAGACCAGTCTATTCGCCACTCGTTGACGGAGGTCGACGAATTTTAAATGGTAAATAGATACATAATAATAAAAAAGGGTTTCTAGAAAATTTCAGCGTCAGAATAGCATTTGGTAAACCGGCAAAACATTATCAGTAAAAAATTTTCTTATTGTGTTAAAGTGTGTGTCAGGTTTATAAATTTAAAGTCCCTTGGTTTCTTTTTGTTGCCGGTAAAAGAAGAATGTGCAGACTGAGCCTCACGTATTTAAACATTCGTGTGTAACACTCATTAAATTAAAGCAATGTAAAATTAAGACTAGAAAAGAAGCTATTTATAAATTAATACCTTACGGAAAATTGAGGCGTATATAATTTAAAATAAAAGCGTTTGAAACAAAGTAATTGAGCGATGACACTGTTTTGTTACTGTTTTTTAAAATTACAGTGTCATTTATTCCTAAAATTGAGTTTAAGAAATTCGTATTTTAAAGAATCTAAAAGAAATTCATTACATTTTTTCTTTTTTATTTAAAACTGATAACAAACATTCAGACCATAATAAAATATTGTTTTTTTTTTTAATAATTACTGATATTTTGTACAATCTAAAGCCAATTGTATAGGTACTTATTAATGTTGATTTTAAACACATAAACTAAATTTTGCTATGCGCTTCAGATTTACCTGAGCTGGTACATTATGAGTTAAAATGAGCTCTTTGAACCGTGTCTTAATTTACGTGGGAATACTTTCATGGATTCATAAAAAGACAAAATTAAGCTGTTTGACCATACCAAATATCTAAACCGATATCAAATGGCACGAACGAAGGTGAACCACTAAAACGAGAAATATGCTGTGCCTTATCGGCGTGACAAAATTGAAATTGTGTAGAAAAAACCTTTGATATTCTAATTACTCATAATAAATGGCGTTAAAGTTATATCTGAAATTATCAGTAGTAGTAGTAGTATTAAATCAAAGAAACTAACAACGAACAGCTACATGTTATGTTATTCATATCAGGTATTGCTATCGTCCTACGCCCGTAACACTAAAATTGTTAAAATAAATTTTATTACAACTTTTTGTTTTACCTTCGCGCATATATCCTTAAACAACTAAGTGATTTCGACACTTCTTTTACCGAAGCCGATTTGGGACAATGTGGTATGCATATCACCATTCTTTTCTCTTAGCTAACGGTATAATATACTTATAGATATGTACACAGATATGTATTTATATAAATATTCATTTTTATTTATTATTAGATATTAACAACCATGGCACGTATTCATCAAAAACCTGCCTACTTCGAAAGCAGGGTCTATCTATTAGGCTTTCGGTCGTTTTATTATCATTATTCTTTTACAACACACTGTCAAAAACTCTAAATATCGACCTCTACAAAGATTGCCATGTATAACGTTACTGTGCCATCTGCATCCGGCCACTGTCTGGAATATTTTATAGGACGTCGCCCCATCTAATCGGATCGTTTTACAATGCGTTTCCCTATACGAGGCTGTCAGTCGAGAACCTTTCTCTCCCAACGGTTGTCAGTTCGGCGAACTATATGGTAGGCCCATTGACTCTTCAGCGACTGATCCTTACGAATATTTTACTTATCTAGGCTACGCTGTTACGAATTCTATCATACAGATAAACACCCGGCATAGTCCTTTCAGTAGTAAATTGAGCAACTCCGAGCTTCCTCATTCGACCGGTAATGAAGGATCAAAGATCCATAGGTCATCACAATTAACACACACACTCTGGGTGTATACTTTCATCTTAAGGCAATAAACTATATAAGCTTATACTCCATAAGTTTACTTTTAGAGATGAAACGTTATTTACAGGACTTGGCTCAATTGAGTTGGATTCGTCGATTGACCTCTGATTGGAAGTAAAACATCTCAAGTCAGAAATCTGCAATAAAAATACTCTTTTTCCGCCGCGACTCCATCTGGGTTGTAGAGGGCAAGGAAAACGGTGCAAAGATAACGACGCAAATACTCCTTCCACAGGCCACCAGCATTTGAAGTGGGCTGACAATTTCCAGCAGTCAGTCCGATCATATAGGTTAAATAGTCTTCCACCGAACGAGTTCCCGCCTTGTGGCGTGTTCGTTGGGGCTTAGTAACATCAACCGTGAATTAAGATGAAGAATTAATTCTGTGTCTAAAAGTTAATTTCCATATTTGTTTTTATTTATTAAATATTTCATACCAACTTTTACTTGCGAAATTGTTTGAGCATAAACTCGAAATTCCTGCGGGATTGTTTAATTTCGTCTTTTAAATGAATTAATTTTCCAGTAGAACAAATTAAATAATAAATGACAGTGAAATCTTTTTTTTGGTTCTGTTGCCTTTTTAAATCAACTAACGAAAAAAACTTAAAATATTAATATTATTAAGGAATTAATAATTGTGGCAACAAGGAAAAATACACCGTGGTTACTTTTTAAAACATGACATACACTCCTAAAACTCTAAGCGTTGTCTGCATAACACTAAATATAATTAGCGCAACACATACAAGTATAAAACGTCACTCTCTCTGTTTTTAATTTTTGACAATTGACACGAAAGTCTCGATAGCCGAGTGGTTGGGTGATCGAAATCAAGCCAAGAGACCAGAAGTCGATTCCAAGGTTGCAGGCTGGTACCAATTTTAAAAACTTGGCTTGATCATAAAGACGGCGGAGGGCTTACCACGTTGTCCCAAAAATTGTCTTCGGTGGAAGGTGCATCGAAATACTTAATGGCCCAAACCACTGTCTACCCCTGTATTGAAAATGACATGAATTGAATAATTTTTTTAAATTTCTTAAACTGTAATACTTTTTTAACAAGGTTGTTATCCAAGCATCATTTAATGAAGCGTATTTAAAAAAAATTAAACTTTCTTGTTAAACTGTAATACTAGAGCTACATTGTTAAAGCAACAGAAACAAATAATCTGGTTGAAGTTATTTCTATTCTTAACAAATTTCGTTTGTGCAAGTAAAAAAATTACAGTACTTTTATAGTGTTTTTACTTATTTGTTACGCTATTTAAATATCATGATTGCATGAAATTTTCTTTTTTTCTTTTAAATTGTTCTTACAGGAGAGACCTATATTCCAGACCGTTAAGTAATGAACCAAAATTTAAAAAAATGTATTTTTATGAGATAATACTGAAGTTAGGTAGATTATATAGGTGTATTTGAGCATATTATATAAAATACGCAAACACATTTCATGCCTTCTCGGTGTTTTCTCTGTTCCGTGTTTGAGCAATTCCGTCTGAAATACGAGGTCATTGTTGGTGGCACCGACGGTGTCGGAGACTAAAGGGTGGGGCTAGGAGAGGGGCGGCACTCTTGTAGAGAGAAGAGAACGGAAAATGTATTACTGTAGCACGCAAGAGAGAAATAGGGTGCCAGTGTCGAGTTTTTAAGTAATTGTATTTTTTATCTAATCTTTGCTGCTTGAAAATTTTATACAAATTTTATGATTTTAAAATATGAAATAAATTCATGGTAATCGAACAAATAATTAAAATTTTCATAAACTTTATTATAGGAGTAGAGCATCGGCTATTTAATGGAAACAATATCTTATATGGACATCAATTTCATATTTTATATTATTTACAGAGGTTTAATTTTTTTACTATCCAATCTAAATAATCCACGTGACAAATGTGGCTTTTAGAGTTATTTTTCTATAGCTTTGGTAAGCGGGTCGGATTACCCGAAACCATTCGTACTTCGTTGACTACGATAAGATCCTTAATATTTTTGAATTCACGCCTCTTGATAACCAAATAGTATTTAAAAAGCCGCAAAAATATATGTCTTAAGTTTCCAAGTGTTTAAATTATATACAATAACTTACATTCCTAAAAATTCATTACGCTGTCGAAAACCCCGTTTTTAACCAACTGTACCATAATGAAATATACACGAAATCTTTAAAATAAATAAATAAATTACTTACTGACGCGGCAGCTAGAGAGACCAGATCGCCAAATATTACCATCCTTACATTCCTCTTTCGCTTCTTTCAAGTTCATCATTTTCTTCGTACACGCACGTCTGCGAGTACTCTTGATCCACCTCGAGCCCCTCTTCGAGCAATTGGCTCACATATTCTTCAAAGCTAGTCTTCATCTACGTCGATCCCGGTTAATTTTGACTTGCGTGCTACATTATTTTCATCGCCATTCAGTCATCACTCATTCGCTCAATGTGCCTAACACCATCATCTTTCAAACCTGTCATACTACAAATCCCTTCTTTTCGTATTCGGTCGATCAAGGTAACGCCGTACATTTTACGATGAAATCGTATTTCCATAGCATTCAATTTGATTTTATGCCTCTTCTGGCAGACCTAGGTTTGCCATAACAAAGTTGGTACAAAGTTGGTGTGTACATTTTACACCACCCTGTCTTTTGAATAACGCAGACAGGGCGCTGTTGACTTTGTTGCCGGCAGCTTTGCCTCTGTCCAGATCTAAATAATATCTTCCATCCCGGCTAAAAGCGTTTCCCTAGTATACTATTTCATTCGCCTGTTATAGACCTAATTCATAAATTAAATGCAAAAGTATGTCTCTTATAAATTTCCTTAAATGTCTTCGGTGGAAGGTGAGTGGAGTAGATGAGACGTAAGGACTTAACTGTGTAGACCCCTGTCTACCCCCGTATTGGAAATGGCGTGAAGATATATCATTATTGCGTATTATCAATTTGCAGTAGCAGATTATCAAAATCTTTTTTATTTTATCTGAATGTCACGATAGCCGAGTGGTTCGAGTCAAGAGACTGGAGTTCCATCTCCAGGTGACAAGCCAACTTACATGTCGTTTTATATCGGTACACGCACACGGCTTGGACATAAAGAGCGCGACGGGCTCACCACCTGTCACGTTGTCCCGAAAATATCTTCGGTGGAAGGGTCAAAGGGACTTAATTGTCTAGACTTGACCTCTGTCTACCCCTGTATTGGAAATTGCGTGAAGATATTTATTTATTTATTATTTATTATTTTTTTTACTTTATATATTCAAATAAGAACTGTTTGTCTATAAAAGGAATATAGTAACTAAAGATTATTTTTATTAAACATTACATACATTCTTTGACGTTTTCTCTAATAGCAGTGTACACCTTTGCGTAATTTCTCATTTACGTCTTCAGTGGCGGCACTGTTAACGTATATTAAATTACTGGATCCTATTCTACCTATCCCGGTGTTTTCTTCAAAACAAAAGGCAACAAAGGAGATGTCTTTAGTATAATGCCCGTAATGTATTCGCACTAGTTATGATTAAGCAATTGTTGATTATAGCATGTAAAATTTTATAGAATGTTATTAAGTATTGTTAAATAACATTTCTTTATAAGGATACAAGTCACGATAGCCGAGTGTTTAGATGGTCTTAATTTCGAGTAAAGAGACCCGAGTTCCATCCCCAGGTGGCAGGCTCGTACCAATGGGTTTTTCAAAAACATATGTACGAAATAAATAGTTGGCTTGGACATTGAGACGGCGAGGGGCACCGAAAATATCGGTGGAATGTGGGTCGAAACGATCTAATTGTTTAAACCTCTGTCTACACCTTCGTTGAGAAGTGCGTAAGGATATTTATTTATTTACATTTTTATTTATAAGGACAAATAACGAAATAATTCAAATTACGAAAATTGCACCTAATTATGCATTCAATTCGATAATTTAATGGTTTACGTCATGAATTAATTTAGCACTCAAATATTCCGGCTCTATATTTTGCGATAATACGATTTAATGTTTTTTGTCTTTATATATTTACATGTATAAATTTGGTTTGGCCATGTCGAGAGATTGAAAGAAGAACGATTGAAGAAAACGATATATTTAAGCATGTGTGAATTGAAATGTTGGAAGGAGTAGACCTAGGCGGACGTTTCGAGACCAAATCAGGGACGTCCTCAAAAAAGGCCAGGTCAAAGTACCCTAAACCGAAGAGCATGTACGAAGGGGAATAATCAAAGTGGACGATGCGAAACAAGATGTAAGGATCGCAGCAAGTAGAAAGAAGTGTTCTCTGCTTACCTCTACGGGAAAAAGCCGTGATAGTATAGTTGTATGCACATTTACTTTTTCAAAATGTAGCAATAAAAATAAATAAATAAATAAATAATAAATAAATAAATAAATAAATAAATAAATAAATAAATGAATGAATGAATGAATGAATGAATGGATGAATGAATAAATGTCTTCACGCAATTCCAAAAACAGAGGTAGACAGAGGTCTCGACAATTAAGTCTTTTCCACCCACCTTCCACCGGAGATGTTTGACAGGTGGACAGACAGACAGACACCGTGACAGGTGGTGAGCTCGTCGCCGTCTCAATGTCCAAGCCAACAATATTATTCATACATAACTTTTTGAAAAACCCGTTAGCACGAGCCTGCCAAATGGGGATTGAGCCCGGGTCTCTTGACTCGAAATTCCGACCACCCAACCACTCGGCAATCGTGACTATTTGCATGCAGCAATGAATTTTAACAATAAATAATAACCACTTTGCACAAAGTACTACTAAGTACTATAATACATTTTTAGTGTAGATTTTTTTAGTGAAAGATTCGGTATATCTTATTTTCAATGTTCAACCTCAGGAACTAGTGGCGTTATCGACGTAGCGTAACGTTACACAGGTGTCGAACGTAAGGATCGACTTGCTTCCATTTCCAACATAAGGTACTATTCATAACTTAGTCCGAAGTCGTTCTTATCGATTTTAGATTAAGGAACTTTGTACGCCTAAAAAATACTCTCTTTAATAAATTTCTTTTTAGGGTATCGAACTTCCTAAATTGATGTTAATTTGAGTTGTTGCTGGCATGAATTTATATATTGATTACTGTTACATATGTACGACTATGTATATACAATAAGAAATCGTCAAGATCAATACTTACTGGTTCGTAAAGGATTTAATGACACTGGCTTTAACGATACCAATTAAAATTTGATTGTTAAACTGATGTCTTATGTACATGTCTTGAGGGTACCGAACTTCCTAAATTGATGTTATTTTGACTTGTTGTTCCTAATGAATATATATAAAAAAGGCGTTTTTTACATCAATTACTTAGTTATATAGCTGTATATACCGTTTCGTTGAATCTAGATATATATAATAATAAGCGTATTGTAATTATAATCATCATAACAACCTATAAATGTCTTCTGAAGGAATTTCTCTCCCATACGGGTCACTTTACTATAATAGTATCAAACGGATTGGCGTCATCATGGTGCATGTACTGCCAATCAGTTTGCTCGGGACTGAGTATGAAACCTTCATTGTTTCCGATGTCACAACACTAAAGTTACATTAAATGGGATAAATGCAATGTTTGTGATGTTGACCATATCTATTTATGTATTTGTTATTAAAATAACAAAAAAAAACTTTACAGTGGTATAGCCACGCATCAGCTTTTGCTTTTGCATGAATGGGCCGGCTCGACCGGGGAAGTACCACGACCTCACAGAATACCGGCGTTAAGTAGAAGTCTAACAAACTTCTGCGTTTCGTCTGGTGAATGCAGGTAACCGGTGGCCCACACACTCCCCTCCCCCAATTCTGGGGAGGGGGCACTCTAAGGGAGGCAACGCATCTGCTATGCCTCTGGTATTGCGGGTGTTCATGGGCGGCGGTGATCACTTACCATCACGTGAGCCACCTGCTCGTTTGCCTCCCTTTTTCTATAAAAAAAAAACTACCCGCATCTAGAGCAACCGTGCTGTTCCATAGCATCGAAATTCAAAGTTCACAACACAAGTGAACTTTCATCCAATTTAACATGTTTAAATGAAAGAAAAACTCTAATTACAATCGTATGACAATTTTAAAACTAAAATAACCTGCATTCTTAGATTAGAAAAAGAAGAAGAAGAAAAGCATAAAAGCAAGTTGAATGCAGTGGAGATGCGATCTCATTAGCGTGAACAATATTATTTTAAATGTTTTAAAATAAATAATAAGTATTATTTTAAATCGCTTTATTTTAAATGTGTAGTATTCGCGTTAATACAAGAAATCATTATAATTATCTACATTATCAAAACCGTTGGAGACGTGTGGGTAATGAAATGATTGTTTTCAAATGTCACCTAACATAGAGAACTTGTATGTATGTAACTAGAACGTCCGTCTGAACTAAAAAGAACGGAACAGGACGTTTATTAACGGCTATGTTTCTACGCTGCTCGTTTCCGCTCTTTTGTGACTGCGCCGCCAGTTTCTTTCTGTCTTTTGAATTGAAACATACGTGAACCTACAATTGCCGAGAACATAAGAGTGTTCTTTTTCTCAAGTTAAGGCGCATTAATCTATTAAGTAACGTCTTACGGAAATAGTTTCTATTATTTGGAACAGATTTTGTTCTTGTTTTGTGTATTTAACTAATCAATGGCATTTTTATTTCTAATACTGTAGTAGTTCACTTTTTTGCTACAATTCATGAATAATATTGAATATATTTCATTATTTAATTTTAAAAAGATCAAATATCGTATATAACACTTGCGACAAATAGAGAACAAAGTGTGGAATATGAGTAAATCAGGAATAGAATTTTATACTGAGGGCGGGCGAAAGATGTGCTTTAGTCAACGGTGCGTTATACAAAAGATGTTGTGAAAAGTGCACGCCTTGCGATACATATTCCAGTGCACGTACCGACTTTATTATATGGCTGCGAGACCTGGGTCTATCAGAAGAAGAATAAACGCGAGTTGATGACACCGGAGATGCACTTTCTTCGTAAAATGGCGTTACCTTGTTCGACTGAAAATGAAACGAAGATATTTGCAATATGGCAGTTCGGATATGTGAACATATCACTAAAGTTATTGAGGGCGTGTTCCTATGGTTTGGGCATGTTTGTCGAATGAGTGGATTCCGAATGGTGAAGAAAATATACAGCGCAAAAGTTGATAATATAAGATGTCGGGGCCGAGACTAACTTTCGAATACCAGAAGAACCGCTCAAAGAGGGGAGGGTCAAGAGTACTCGGATATCTAAACGAAATACCTATAAGAAAGTATAAGCAGTAAGGAAAGAGTAAGGAACGTGACACTTGGCAATCTGTTCTCTGCCTACGCTGTCATCGACAGTGCGTGAAGATGAAAATTAAATATAGATATAGGTCTCTTCAATAAGGGAGGACTTACGGGTAGGCAATCGCCACTCTCTGTTAAGAAAATGTATAGCGGAAAAGGTAATATTTATAGGAGGGGTCTTAAATAAACGAAAATTATATCTAATTATCTTGATGCCTGGCGATCTGTTCTCACTAGCTACCCTATGAGGAATTGTGCGTAAAGCCATGTAATTAAATACATTTATTTGTATTTTGCGTGAGTTTCGTATTAATCTAAGAAGATACTTAAATTTTTGTATACGATTTTATTTATGCAAATTAACAAATTATTAGATTAAAGGAAAATAAAATCATCCTTTATACATCTATAGATGTGTCAAAAAAAGGATATATAACAAAATTTATACTAGCAATATGTGCGGCTTTTTGTGAGGGATGATGTGTGAACTTTTTACCTTTTCATATTTTTTTTCATTAATTTTCTTGCTTTGAATAATGAAATAAATAATTAAGGCCCTCTTAGGATTAAAACAAGTAACGATAAGAAAATTGCATTACATATGCACAGTTGCATTTCAATAATAATAACACCTTTAACCATATGTTTAAAGGTGTTATTATTACTATAATTAACTTCGAACAACGCAATGTGAAATAAAAATGAAGAAAAGATATTATTTAGTCTATTGTTTCACCATAAGTCGTAAATGTAACGAAAGAAGTACGTATATTTCCTCAATGGGGATTATACAACTTTCTTGGAGTGCGAAAATATGGAAGTGTGAGAGATTTAACACGGCTTTGATTTAGGACTTATCGACGAACAAGAGGTACAATAAAATGGAGAAGACGTATTCAAAATCTGCTAAATCCATTACTGAATGATGTCTTTGTGCTTAAAAAAACTTGAACAATCTTCATAAAATTTTATAACAATTACCTCTATATGGTATTTTCAGTTTTATTTTATTCATGTGCATTACCAAGTTTTTATGTTAACAGTGTTATCAGGGACGTATGCCGTGCCATGCTTCAGACGACCCTTTGATCATATCAATCAAACTAAAAAATGGAGGTTACTGTTTTGTGTAAAGTAACCTGCTAGATTTTCAGTACTATAATACAATAAGGTATAGAAGTAGGTAAACGTCACATTACATGTACATTTGTATATTCTTTTGGATTGATAAATACTAAAATAAATTCGTGACTCGTTCCAGTAAAACTTAATTTTATATCTTGGCCGGACGGGAGGGACACTAGAACACGACACGGGCGTGCGGCACAGCTGGCAGCCATCCGAGCGGACGTAACTATACATAGCCGGCCTAACGAAACAGAAAATATCATTATTCTTCTCTAAAGACAAGGAGGCGTTCAAGCAATGTTATTTACAACCAGATTTGTTGTGTTTTATTGTGTATGGTTAAACTGTAAGGTTTATTTATTCTTCGAAATAAATTTTCATTCAAAAGTGCACTTCATTACAAAACCACAACATTACATCGCCATCTTTTTATTTCATTTATATAACAAAAAAAGTAAAAAAATACACACGGAAACTGAGTAGTACAAAAACCAAAACGGTTAGTTCTCAATACTTATGCAATCGTTAATACCTTAATATTGTAATACTTTATTTACCTTATTTCTATATATACCTTAATTCCTTTAAACGAGAAAAATTTAAAACGCGTAATAGTCAAAATTATATAAAATCTGCTCTATACTATCGGCGATGAATCCGACGAAAACTTTGACCGTGTACCTCGGACAAGGTGTCAAACTTGGACTCAGAGGTTGATCGACGAATGCAACTTGGTTGGGCATAGTTCAAAAAACTATGCTAAATTCTCTCATCGAGTATACCTCAAAACCTTAAGGCGAAAATGTACAACCAGTACTTGTTGTCATTGATAATGGCCATGCTCGGTATTTCTCTGCGTGATAAAGTCCGCTCTGTCAAGAATCCTTAATCTAAAAGTTTCACACCTGACATGTACACATTTTCGGGACAACGTGACGTGACAACGTGACAACGAAGCCAACGATATAATCCGTACATAAGTTTTTGTAAAACCTATTGGTACGAGGCTGCCACCTGGGAATCGAACTCTGGTCTCTTGACTCGAAATTCCGTCCTCCCAACCACTCTGCTATCGTGACTTTGTATCTTGTAATGCCATAGTCTCCATAGTAATTCAACCAATTCTATATGTAAATAAATAAATAAATAAATAAATAAATACATACATACATACATAGATAGGGACAAAATCACATACATTGTTCCGATCAGAATGTAATATATTAAAGCACTTGAGGTATGGGAATCGGAAACAACGAAGACACCACAAACACCCAGACCCGAGAATATGTAAAAAATAAGGAAAGAAAGGACCTCGAGATGGCGATACCTTGAAAACCAATATTTACGCCACTCGTCCCCGGAGGTCGTCGAGAGGAGGAGTAGGATGATTTGTCGAATAAAAAGAAGTAAATGTTATTGCAAATATCTTCGGTGGAAGGTGGGTTGAAGGGACTTAAGGGGCTAGACCTATGTCTATCCTTGTATTGGTAATTGCGTGAAAAAAAATAATAAACTGACTAAAAAAACTATGAATGTGTAAATTAATAATAAAAAAATCTAACTATTAACAGTAGATACAACGTTTAATAACATTAATTCAACATGAAATGAAATTTCTACAACAGTTTTCTACCTAAATATCTTTAATAAAATGTTTCACATTTTTTAATTAATTTTCATTGATTATTAATTAATAAACTTAGAAAATTTTTAACACGGTGTCTGTTATTTAATATATCTATTTGCCAGCCACTGAATAGCTTGTGTAGTGCACGCAGTAGGGTTCAAACCAGCGTGACTTGTGTTCTAAGAAGTTTTTAAATTTAAGCGCATATTCCTAAAATCCATTGATAACAATTAAACCCCAAAACTTACTACAAAAGCCTCAGCGTAAAATTTATTTTCTTGAGTCTTTTAGATATGGTTCGCACTTTTTTAAAAAAAATGAAAACAAAACTTCCCAAAAGTTTAACGGTTGTTCCCGCGTTTTTGTGTAATTACAACATTCCGTATTAAATTGAAAACCCCAAGAGAAAAGTCAATAACCTCTTTTTCAAAGAATCACTTCAATATTAATTTTCTGCGTAGTTTCGGCATTATAATTGATATTTTCTTGGCATCGTAGTCAAAAGTCATTTAAATTGCAACGGCTGTTGACAGATGACTGGATAACAATCTTGAAACAAAACCAGCAATAGCTAGCGGCGTATATCCTACGACAGATAAGATAATAAGGGATGTAACATCAGAAATAAAATTTTCAAACATAACAGCCGTTTTAGTCTTCTAATGACAGTGATGATCATGAAAATACTAATTGCTTTTATTAACCTTGAGAGTACTATCACCTTTATTTCACATTATCATCATTATATAAACTTTTAGTGTTATTTAAAAAAAGTATAGTATATGTAATTACGACTACAATAAAGGAATTGATAAATCTATGTATTCGATATTTATAGGTCATATGAACGTTATTCGGCAATATTAGAACATTCAAATAAATGAGAAGGGTACGTTTGCCATTAGAAGGGACTTATTAATTTCCCTTTCGACAGGGCGACCGAGGAGGCTATAAATTCACCTCAACCAAAGGGATGACCAATTTCAGAACATTTACGAGCCACAAATTACGCGACCGCTGAAATATACTGGACTCAGTGTGGCAAAGAAAAGGGCATGTTAAAAGAGGACGGCCTCGGAGTTAATTCAATGTTTTAAGTCCTGAAAATCATACTTTTAAGAATACATATATTTTTACATATACTTTTGAGACTAACATTTCATTTAAATTTCATTAGAATATATACAAAAAAATATAACGCATAATTCCTGACGGAGTAGTCAGAGACAAACAAATCGCCAAGTGTCACGATCTTTGCAAAACTTTTTCGCTTCTTTCAAAATCATCATTTTCTTTATATACGCACATCTAGGTATCTTAGTACTCTTAACCCTCCTCTCGTCGAGCAATTTGCTAACCTGGTTATCAAAAGCTAGACCAGGCCTGCCCCGACCTTTCTATGTTAACTTTCGCGCTGTATATTTTCTTCACCATTCGGTCTTCATTCATTCGCTTTTTCAAACTTCGTTTCATAATAACGGCTTTTAAACCTCCCATACTACAAATTTCTTCGTCTTCGGTAGGCCCATGAAACTTTTTACGAAGAAATCGCATTTCCGCGGCATTCGACTCGAATTTTTAGTTCTTCTTGTAGACTCAAGTTTCGCTGTGATATAAGCCTGTACCCGCACTGCGTTATGAATAGCAAGGCTTAACCTTTTTACTACACCCTACATTTTAACTAACTCGAAAGGGTACCACTGACTTTTTTCCCGTCTTACATCCCGTACTACGTTCATACAAATTACATCTTCTATCCCGACTAAGAGCGCTTCGCAAGTATACAATACCACTCACCTGTTTCAGACATTCGTGATTTAACTATATTTTACAATTAGTGTGTTTGACCTCCGTGGAAGAGTGGCGTACACACCGTCTCAAGATGTCGTTTCAAGCTCTGAGGTCAATTGGTTAGTTTCCCGGTCGGGTCAATGTTTAAAACACTTTTTCTACATTTTCTAGGGCCTGACTGTTTATGGTACCTTTGTTGTTTCTAATTCAACGATACAGGTGCTTAAGCTGCCTACTTTGGGATTAGAGCCATGAATATGATGATTTCCATATCTATCTGTGCATTTATTTAAATATTATTCTTTATCATATATTTGTGTTCGTCCCGTTCAAATATCAGAACCTTCGTTTTATTAGCATATAAACGGAGACCTTTATTCCTATAGAGACATTCCTCTTTTCTTCTTACAATTTCTTCAACTTCATTCAGTAAAAAGCTGTCGTGATACAATATAAAAAGCTAAATAGACACAAACTAAACATAGGTCACCCATGTCAAGTCATGGAGAGATCATGCCCTACCTGCACACGAACTATGCCATTACAATGAAGTGACGGCAAAGCCCTTAGTGGTTCATCCACACCGACTCCGGCAACAGTTCCCATATTTTCTTTCTCACTACCTTGTCAAATTTATCATTTATCTATTTGTCATTTATCTAGCCCAAAATCTTTGTAAAAATCGTGTATTTTTTCTTTCTTCGAATAAATAAATAAATGAAATAAAACAAAAGCATAGAAAATCTTCTAATTAGTAGAGAGAAGCTTTTCCGTGATCATATGGATAAAAACACTTGATTTATGCTCCCTCTTCTAGGTCTAAATCCGGATGTGCCTTCCATAAAAATATTTCCGATTTCTCATTTATCTTACGGTTCAAAACTTTCGTGTATACTGTACTTTCTAAACTGTTCAAGCTGATCGCCTGTGGTACGCGTAGTCAAGAGATAACTTTATGTAAAGACACAAAGACCTCGCATTACCAATCAACTGTTGGCCAGCTTAAACTGCATAACAGACGGAAGCTCACCCAAAAACTTAAAAATGAAGAAACGAAGCAAGGATTTATAAGTAATGAAAAAACTGAATACGATTCTAAATGTCTATTCAACTTACATGCATATATATATGTGCTTATAAATGGCATTGTTTTGTACACTAATATGAAAAACAAGACATTCAGATAGTTTATGTTTTAATAGTACTTTTATTTCTTCACTTCGATATATCAAACACAGTTTGGTAACGTTGTGTGAGCTAACTGTTTTATCACTTTATTGCATGAGATCGCATAAACTTGCGAAAGCAGTGGTAATAAAATGTTACTGTAGTGATAAGTTCAAAATAGAATAGGTCGGATATAAGCTCTAAGGGTGAAAAATTATATAAATGTGTACAGTATTATTATTATATATTATATATTAAGAAATCTAAAAAGAAATTACTTAGGTGTCTGTGACTGAGTAATGAAAATCTATTTACAAATGCTAAATATAATTGTCATAGATTAGTGAGGGAGAAAAGACATAATTAAAAGCAGAACAGTCATTTTTAAACACCAGACCAAAATTAAGCATATCAGAATCGGGCAATACCGCACAATGGTTAAAGAATACCAGGGATTGCCGATCCGATTACCCAGGTTTATTATGGCAAATCCATCTTAAATAACACGCATATTTCTGTATCCTTTAACTTAAGTCTACGTAATTTCTTGCTTAACATAGATTGTTCTGGTATTCGGCAGATATCGGAAAATGCATTTAAAGAATGTACACACATATGGTATAGATATATCGATACACGAATAGTTCGTTTAACGTAATATAGGAAAGGCACTTCATAGAAGCCACTTTTCTGTACCCAACTCAACCCACTTTTTCTGTATTCTCCACCTTGATCTAGTACGAAAATATTGTCTTTGTAACTTAGTAATGAGCAAGCGAAATACAGCAGGCCATAGAAAAAATAACTACACCTTAAATTGACCTGCCACCGTAAAGGCGAGAGGCATTGCCATCGTGAAGTAGATGACCAAATAACGTGTAAGTTCAAACTACCTTTTTGTTAGGTATAATTAGAATATGAGGTATAAGAGCAATTCATTAATACATTAATTCATTCTGAGTCACATTCATTAAGAATCTCAGCTTCGATAACACAAAACTGTAATATTTAATTCGTCTTTTATTTACACTTTATTTAAAATTTCAATCTTAGGCTAGCCTAATTATTTGCCGTATACACACGTGAAAGTCCATTTCCAAGTTGCAAATAAGTCTACGAGTCCGACCAGCAATTACTCAGTCATGGCTACCCGCACGTGAAAATTAGATTTCATTAGGTTTGCTGCATACAAACGGCCTGCGATGGACATACTCTGGATTTTTTTACATTACTTTAACGCGCTTTTACATTTTATCACACTTTCTAAAAAGTTTTTGACCCCAGACTTTTTTCACATTTCTTTACTTTAAAATAATCTGGAACTAGTCACGATAGCCGAGTGGTTGGGTGGTCGGAATTTCGAGTCACGAGATTCGAGTTCGATCCCCAGTAGGCAGGCTCGTACCAATGGGTTTTAAAAACTTATGTACGAATTGTATCGTTGGCTTGGACATAAAGTAATCGATATCGACAACCCGATGATTTAATTAATACGACACATTGGAAGCTAAGGATTGCGGGCTCAAATCCCACTTATTTTTATTATAAACTTTAACATATACATAAAAATATCTTTACACATATTTCCAATAGTAGGTGAGAGAGGGCTCTAGACCAATAAGTATTTTCAATCCACATTTCATTGACTTGGACACTAAGACAGCTATATTCTCACCACCTGCCAATATTTTCCAAATTAATTCCATCGAAATGTGAATAGCGCGTTGTAGGATATCGATGTGTTTCCTGAATCCACCATTAGTAACCTTCCAATATAAAGACATAGATGTCGCCACAAGTGATAGGCTTCCATTTTGCCTACGAGTCGTCTGAGTTAGTACCACACGTACCTATTTGTAGCGCCAAATAGTTATGTAACAAGTGTTATGTAATAAAAATTATTTTATAGCTTTTACAGTTTTTACGATTAATATAAATAAGGATTTAACATAAATGTGGCGCCTGGTCAAATTTAATTTAGATGAGTTATAGTTATTAATAATAATACCTGTGTTGTTTCATAAAAATGATTAAAAAATTGTTACCTTTAAGGAGGACTCATCATGTCGCGTATCTCTCAATAGGTCGTAGAGGATACACAGCGGTACAACCATTATACCCGGTTCTTTACAAAGGGTTGCAGCAGTGGCAAACAAAAGTGTTCCTGCTAGAGTGAACCACTGCAAAAGTTCATACGAATATACACTCACACTACTGTTGCACTGACACTTTTTTAACTTCGTTGTTCCCGAATCTACGTCACAGGGTTTGAGCACCAGTGTTCCACTTTTGCTAACGTTTATCAACTTTCGAAAATTCATTATGATTTTTTTCAAAAACCCATGGAAATCGAATCTTAACACGTGAACCGTAATTGATAGTTGTCGTCGTGTCAAATTATCATTTGCGATGTGCCGGCATTTTTTTCTATGACTTTCATTACGAAGTCTGGAATGTTCACAGTATAGTAGAAAACTTAATAGGAAAAAGTTGCAAGCCGCTAAATCTGCACGGCCAACCACTCCAGCTACGGCTTCTGTGTGTATCGGATGAGCTGCAAAACTGAGGCCTGCAACAGCACTACCTATTCGTGTGCAATAATGAGGCATTAGTCGGCGAGCTGTTGTTACCACCAACGCTGTTGCTATTGAATGGAATAATACATTCAAAAAGTGATAGCTCCATGGTTTAAATCCACTCAAGGCATAATTAAGTCGATATGAGGCTACACACAAAGGTCGGTACGATCCGTGCGAGCCAGGGTCCGTAAGCGGTGTCCCCCAGAAATCGTTTTCGAATAAAGCTTTTATTGGAGTATGTCCGATGACGTCCGGGTTGGAGAGGATCGCCCGCCTGTGAAATAAAATTGCAGCTTTAGATCCATTTTATATGAAAAGAATTTACAAATTCAATATACATTCGCCAGTATACACGAGTTTTGTGTTACATATAACAGTAAATAAAAGGGTTTTATTGATGTTTAAAGGGTTGTAAATATTTTACAATGTGTTAAGCCTACATTAAACAAAGTTAAACGCATATTAATAATATGGCGCTACGTTGTAATATAATAAAAAGAAATAAAATATATACATTGTAAATTTCACCAGAATATGCCAATAAAATAAAATATATACATTCAAAGCAAATTATTTAGTTATCACTATCCTACATAATTATGAGATTTTATCTTGGGTATTACAAAATCTAATAATTTATGAGTCATGCGTTCTGTTTGTTCTCATAAATCATTTAGCTTAGCAAACTCTTGCCCAGTTTTGTCATTAGCATTTTTATGCCTATTGTGTTTTGATTTGTGAGGTCTAGTATAAATGCGAGTCATGAAAGATTCCACCTAATTCCTCAACGATGACAATGCTTCTGTAGCTTTCTTTAATTGAAATCGTTTTCTGATAAGAAGAAGCTCCGATGTTGCTTAGTTTTTTAAATCACATTTGATAAAAATTGGTCATGTCAATCGCTGAGTCCAAATCGCCACGTTAGCGTGACTCCTAACGGTTATCAGTTAAATTTTAATTTTTATAATTATAACATAATAGAAACAATAATATGTAATGGAATATTCACTGAATGTAAAAGTAAAAAGTTCTACAAAAAAGACAACTATTATGAAAATCCGTTGCACTCTGTTGAAAGTATTTAAGCAATGAGTATGCCTGCGGCTCACATTCTGCAATATTTTCCGTAGCGTTGATTAAAAAACTTTACGTTGAATATTTCTTGTTTACATTGTGTTACTTAATTTTCGAAGTGTCAATAATTTTTTACACATCTGAGTTACAAATATGTAAATGCAATAATATTATTATATCATTATAGGGTACAAACGGCGATAGTCGAGTGCTGGCCGGAATTCGAGTCAATAAACCAGAGTTCTATTCCCAGGTGGCAGGCTCATACCAGTGGGTTTTTTTCTTAAACTTATGACGTTGTCCTAAAAAAGGTTTCGGTGGAAGGTAGTACTTAATGTCTAGACCTTTATCTACCCCTGCACTAGGAATTTCGTGAAGATACTTTTTTTATTATATTGTATGGTATTAAGTAAGTTTCGTATTAGTTCCTGTATATAAATTTTGTTTTGAATTATAGCTAGGATCATGGTTCTAGATTCGCTTGCTTGCCAAGCGATCAATTATGAATAATCTTATTTTTACTGGAAAGCCTTACACTACAACGGAGTTTCCTAAAGTGTTATGAATGGATATTTTTCAATTTGTGAATTAGAAGTAAAGATTATTATCGAACAATTATATTTCAATATCAAATTGATGTCATTCAGCTAAAAACAAAACGAAGAGTTGTAACACCAAAAAACATGAGGTAAATCTAATTAAAACTTTGTTGTATGTTCTCAATTGCGTAGAGCCTATGATACAAACTAGCCTTGAAATCACAATGGCTACCCACTTATTGTGAGGGATAACAAGGCATCTGTCTAGAAAATACTAAACTATAATTGGGCAATCAATCTATTGCAACTAAGATACGATAATAATGACGTTCTGCTGACCAAGCGTGGAAATTATTCTGTTTATGGGAGGAGGGTTATATCCTGCTTTGTAAATCATACGAGTAGTAATATAAGAAATAATTTAAGAAATTTTATTGATATAACTTAATATATGTATGTATCTAAAAAAACTAAATTTCTACTACCGTTTAATAATATGCGTTACGTTGAATACTTGGCGATGGATATGATAGTTTGTAATCGAGACACGGTTTTTCAAAATCGTTTTTAAAACATTGAGCATGGATCTTAATATGGTTATTGAAAACTCGCACGTCACGTTATCATAAATAATCGTGATGTGTGGATCGAAATTACTAAAATGGCGCATAAAATTATATTCACAAAATAATTTACAGAGCTTAGTATTTTCGTTTTTTTGTCTTCACCATATTGCGTTTTATGATTATGTTATAGATATAAATGATTATGTAATAAATTATTTCAATCTACTTAAAGAATAACGAATAAGCTTTATTTAAATATTTCGGTAACATAAAATCTTATTACAATTTTAACAATTTGCAAATATTTACCAATTGCCTTACGTTATCGCAAAGCCCGCATTTAATGCCTGCCTCATCTCTTTATCTATTGATCCCTCATACATTTTATCCCTTCATCTTAGATTTGAAGTGGAGAGCTAGTGAAAAAGGCGATTGAATAAAATATTTTATGGAACCAAAACTGTGCTTACTACGCGAAAAAGGAAAATGATCTTTACAATTCGGCTATTGTATTGCAAGTTGTAGGATCCCTTTCATTTGATAATATAAGAAATTCTACAAATGCAAGGGGCATTTTGGCAAGAAGTTTTTTACTGATAAGTTTCTGGAATTTTTTTATTAAATGAAGACTCGAATTTACCTAATACAATATATGTACCTTCAAGTCATTACCAATACATTTGTCTTTTAGACCCTTTTTATATTTTTCGGACTATGTGTCTTAATGTCCAAACCAACAATATAAATCGTACATAGAATTTTTACTTTGAACTCGGGTATATAGACTCAAATTCCAATCAACCAACCACTCGGCTATCGTGACTTCTTTTAAAATTTATCATTTTAAAACAAAAAAAATATATAAATTAACATTCCAAACTAAGCTAGAACTTAGATTGAGATAAAGTTAACGACAGAATAGAACTCTTTGCAACGAAAGTTGAGACCAGCTGTGGCGTAGAGTCGTCACGTAAGCCCTCAATTACGAAACACTGAAGAGGTTTGCAGCGCGCTCCAACCCAGAACAAAGTTCGTCCATTCTTTCATCATTATCGCTCGTAATACGTCTTAGATATAAAAATCAAAAAGAAATAAACCTTTAGTTTATACTATTAACAGTTTACTAAATGCTGTTTCTGTTATTTTTCCTATTTATTTTGTTTATTTTTAAACACACCATTATACGTTACGGAATTTTAGCCTATGTGCCACCGTGTCTTACACGCCAAACCGACATAAATAAAGAAAGAGAATAGAGATTTAAAATTTCAAATGATGCGTGTAAGACACGTTGGCTCAGATGTAAATAAGTTGCCACGGTTCGGCAAAGGCCGCGGGTTCGAATACCGCCCGTGTCAGATGAATGATTTAAAAAAAAACGTTTTCCTCTTTAATTTAATAACAACATTTTACATAATAATAATAATATTCTTTATTGTACGCCATAGCAATACAAAAATATATGTCTAACGTTGGTCCACATAAGGCCACCGTATCGTTACATAGCTCTTCTAGACAATAGCAGGAAATTGCCACAAAGAAATATTAACGGATTGGTTTACATTATACAACAGAAAGATTTATACAAAAAAAAACAATGAATTAATACAAAAGTAAAATTAGTTTCTGTGAATGATCATTAAGTTAAGTAGTAAGAGAAAATATAAGAGAGACAAAGAAATTGAGATAGAGAGGATGGATGGAAGTGCGCTAGAGAGATAGATATATTATTCTTTAACCTGTATAAGTCTGATTTATTCTCTAACAATAATAAATATATCAAGTTATTATATATTGTTTATCAAGAAATCCTAATAGAATGACGTATATATAATCTACGTAACGTATGTATATCAAATTTCATCATGCCGGGAAAACAACTATAATACTGTCTTTACAAATAAATAAATCCCTTAGATATAACACATGAAAATTCTCTGAGTCTCAAATTTCTTATGACGCAAAATCCCAATGTGGAAGTCCATTGTTTCACCATAATTGAAATGAAAATAAATAATTACATCATTAACTAAATCACACACAATTAATGCGTTTTATGCGGTTGCGTTTGGTGTTATGAGGTTGTTTTATGGTGCACGATTTCTCTTAAGTTTTCGAAGTATATTATACTTGTTCATTAACATGTACTAGCATGTAGGTTATAAGTGACTTGAAAAGAAATGATATTTATTATTTTAAAAAAGGGTGTGTAATATTGCTGAAAGAATTTTATACCGCCTTTCTTCCTAAGGATAGCCGTAGGAGGTGTAGTAAGTGGTTTGTACTATATTATAAACCTAACAGTGAAGATTACTACCGATTGATACTATGTAACCATAATCATCGGTAAACATTCTGTTAATGATGATTGACGAAATTTGAGAATACCGTTGAGGTGTCTGGTCTCTGGTTTGGTCTGCCAATGTAATTTTATGAAGCGTGGTGACTGGCAAATCTTTACCAGCACGTCTCCTAATTAACTTGACGTTTATTTTTTAATACTCAATAACCCTATGTATTAGAATTATTGTGCTAAACATGTCAAAATAGTCGAAAATTTTGTCTCCTCATACCGTCACTCTTATAATATGTTATTGAATACTCCTTTATGTACCTATACTAAGCTTGGAGGCCTTTCATAATATTGCTTTAATGTTCCCTCTTTCGTGATATAAAAGTGCCTTTTTCCTTTTCAATAGTGACTGTTCGCCTTAAGTGGACTCTTATAGTGAGCATAAGAAACTAACTGCGAAGCTTGCCAACGGTACCGAAAAATCAGTATAATACAATATGTCTAACTGGAAACTAGGTATATTTGTATAAAAATGCGTTTAAAAAGTACAAATAATGATTGGAATTATTTAAGTAACGATTTCATATTTGTTGAACTGCGCTTTTTTTCGCAAACAGTTTCATTTCATATTTAAATACAGGTAGTATTTTAATATGGAAAAGATTTCCGTCAGCGACTTCCCACGCTCAGACACGGGCGGGATTCGAACTCGGGAACTAAGCCGTACTTTTGCCCCGATAATAAACTTAATAACACTATAAAAATTATATATATCCATAGTAAAAACATAAACGAATTGCATTATAAAATGTGATATATTTGTCAGTTAATAAAATCTATAGACTGGAGTAAATTGTACAATACAAGGTTATCTTTTGAATTACCTGTCGTCATAAACGAATCCAGCATCCAATGTGTTGTAATATAACAGGAATGCTAGTAATGCACTAGCCGCCGTCACCCACTGGTCCATTGTGCTGGTTCCGTTGAGCACATCAGCGTTGTTTTAGTTCCATCTCTGTAACAAAAATATAAATAATTTTAAACTTTAGTATCAAATTTAATACAATTCTGAGAATTATTTATTATAACATTATAACGGATATTGAGTCTGTATTCTATTTTAAATTTCTTTATTTAAATCCCTCAATTTAAATTACGGATACTCGGCCATAGGGGTGTTTAGGATGGCGCTTCATTACTAATGATATAATTTAACTGATTTAAACAGAACTCACTCACTTTCCGATAAGTCACAATAGCCGAGGGGTTGGGTGGTCGGAACTTTGAGTCATGAGACCCGAGTTCGAACCCCAGGTGACAGACTCGTACCAATGAGTTTTACAAAAACTTATGCACGAATTATATCGTTGGCATGGACATAAAGACGGCGACGGGCTCACCACCTTGTCCCGAAAATATTTTCGGTGGAAAGTGGGTCAAAGGGACTTAATTGTCTCGACCCTTTCTACTCCTGTATTGGGAATTGCGTGAAGATATTTATTTACTTATTTTATTTATTTATTCACTTTCTTCCAATCGTACTTCATAATTTGCAAAGAAATATATAATATATAAAAATAAATAAATGTCGTCACGCATTATATACAATAGTACAATTCATTGAAAACTCGTACTGTTAGCTTACACTTGCATATCCTATTACTTACAAACAAAGCTCCATAAATTGATCTACACAAATTAAAATTTAATTCAAATATATTATAACTGTAATAAACGTCGCTTGTCATCGACAATATCAAATAATCTACGCCTTCTTCTATTGTTACTTTTGCAATGTGTTTACACACAATACATATTTGTTGTGCTGGCTAAAAGCGCAGTTCAACTGTCAAATGTAACGTAGGTGTATACCCAAATTATTGCGTGTAATTTGCAATGTTATTTATAAACTATATATAACATTGCAAAATACTATCTAACTCCATACTGTTCAATAATAGGTATATGTTAACATTTTAAATATCTTTTCACATATTTCGAATACTAGTAGACATAGGTCTTTTCGACTAGCCTTTCACCGAAGCCTATTTGGGACAACGTAACCGGCGGAGAACCTATCTCCGTATGTAAAGCATAGAATGATGCTTAAAAATAGCGTTATAAACATTAAACAAGATAAATAAAGCTAGTCATTTGAGTACAGTATACCTCACCTTATATTAACACAGCCTCAAACACAAGCTTGTGGCTATTAGACAAATTTGGACATCATGTACGTCAGGTATTAATAAAAAGGGTCCTAATATTTTATCAAATACTAACTGATCTGCGAAACTTAATCTGCTTCACATTTATTTAATTAATAAACCAAGTTACCAGCTCCAAATCAATAACCAAGTCATATCAAAGAGTACATTTTCATTATTACACCTTGGCTTCGCCTAACCTGTTGGTGTGAACCTTACCTGAAAATATTGATTTCTTATTTTTATTAAGAGTTTGAAAACAATGGATAAAAAGTGTACCATCATGGGTCCTAAGTAATAATTAAAAACTTAGCGCGCTTAACATCATTAACTAACTTCACAGCTTTGAAATGCAATGCAAAACTTTGAATTAGAAAAGAACATTTTAATTCAATTCTGCGGGTTTGTGGTTACGGTATATGAATGTCCCACCTTTTTCTACCCATGAGCGTTGTAGGAGATGGCGAGACCAGCATCAGCACCATCAAACCAAAGGAGCAAAAATGGGGTTTGTGGCGTCCATGGCTAATCCTACCTCACGTTAGAAGTCTATCTCTTGGCGCGATCTTTAACAGGTCGTACGCATATGATCAAATTTCGTTATATGATGATATTAATGTATAAACATATATGTAACAATATTCTTATCTCAACAAAACTTCTTGTGTTTAATGTATTGAGGTATTTCGAGTAGAAAATTATATTTTTATGGAGAAAATCCACTGGAAAAAAGCCAAAAGAAAACTATGTGTATGATCACATTTTTCCTTAAGTCGACTTAAAAAGTTTTCCTACGCCTTTTTTAAATTTGCCTAACAGTGAAATGGTTTGATACTCCGTCTTGTTAATAAAACAAAAAAAATGCAAAAAATATCCTGTATTCGAATATCTTTAACTATTTGGGTAGCTTACGGTACGAAAATGTGACAAAGAAAATTTTGTCACATTTTTTGAAACAGTTTTCAATATTGTGCCTATTGGTCTGAGCTTGATGCGACATAGCTTCCTTTTTAAAACATTAATATTTAATGGTTTAAATTAATGTTTTTTTTTCTGATATGTGAATAAATAAAAATTAAAGAAAAATAAAATAAATGTATATTTTCCCAATACTGGAGGAGACAAAGGCTTGGACACTTAAGTCCTTTGAACTTCAACCATTCCCAATATACCTTCACACCATTGGTGGAGACAGAGGTCTAGATAATTAAGTCCGTTCGACCCACCTTTCATCAAAGACATTTTATAGTGACTAAGCAAGAGTTGATGAACCTTTCCCCGTCTTTTTGTATAGAGAGAATTTGATAAACTGTAGAAAATTACAGAGCAAAAACGTTAAACGGTTAGCGGAATAAACTGTATTGAACATATCAATGCCTAGAAGAAGATGGAAATGAAATTTCTTATACTTATTCTTTCCTCTTTTTTCTTTGGTAGGGTTCGCTTAACAAATCTAGTTGGATACAATTTCTTTCTATCCCTCTAGATCTATTTTACATACACGAACGTAAAAGATGTATAAGGAAATTACTGAAGAAAAATATTTATGCTTTCTTTACTTTTCAATGATTTTGAACGTTGATAATATCAAAGTGTTAAGTCATTAGTACATTAATGCATATTCTATTCCAAGGCCCCTATTCAAATTATAACATTTAAAATGTGTTGTTCGTGTAGGTAGGAAATAATAACACGCCCGAAAGAGTAATATATAAATCTTGTTTTCATTTATTACAGCGGAATGGGCCAATTGCCTAGAGCAAATAAAACGGAATTTGTGAAGCGAAAATAGACAAAGAATCAGATACAGGTAAATAATCCCGCTTGACTTGAGCAGGGGAAGCATTTTCACTATTATTTCCAAGCCTGTCTCCGTAAATATGACACAAAAAGTATAATTTGATCTACCACTTATGGATAGTTACAATTATCTATGTTAAATTATGATATAATTAGGTGTTGAGTTCGAAAGTCAAAGCAGAAGGATTTTTTTAAACTTTCTTCCTTGGGTATTATTATAAATGACTAAAGGAGTTATCAACATATGGCGGAATAGTCATCTCCAATATCTTCAAGTAATTTCTAATACAGAGGTAGACAGAGTTCTAAACAATTAAGTACTTTCGACCAACCTTTCACCAAACCTCTCGAATTGCATTCCGATTAATAATTATCACGACTACCGTGATATTTTCTAATTTTAATTATTATTTTTATAAGCCTTATTCTAAAACTGTGATTGCCAATATGGTTGTCAAGCGCTACCGTTATGATAATCCTCTTGATGGGATAGGCCTATATCCTTCAGTGAAATTTTATTAGGGGTTATGTAAATAAGTTTATCATACTTTAGTAGGGTATTCTTCTGCACTCCAAACAAAAACAATAGTACCATCGCTGGATCACAATCAATGCTAAAGTTTTCAGGTGATTAGAAAATCCAAAGAATCTATTTAGCATACAAAACTATTCCGGCTTTTATAAAGTTCATGGTTATAATACATCTTTAACATAAGATTTAATATTCGCTATACATAATATTTTTCTCTAATCTGTAATCTAATATGTTTTATACATGAAAAATTCTCAAAGCTAGACAATGCATGGGCTAAAGATCGTTCGGCAACAAAAGGTTTGAAATACGATCTACGTGAGTGAAAATGAAAACCCGTAACTTTTCATAAAGCTACATTATAGTATCTTACATTTCATTTAAAAAGTGCGCTGCACCTAATAATTATAGAAACATTTCACTAAAGTAAAAAAATATGGAATATTCAGATAACGTCAATATATACACATACATTCTACACAAATGTATTCAAAATTTTCCTTTTTTCGATACTGAACTGATCATGTAAAGTAAATTTATTTATTCTTTTTTTAGTTATTATATAAACTACAACACAATAATATGATGGCTACGGCTTGGAGACTCCTTCGAAAAATAAGCTCGTTTACTCTGCAGTCGGTCATCGTAGAGTCTACTCGCTTGAGAATGCCTTGTTCTAAAGGCGAAACACATGTGTTTTCGTTGGTGGTATATGTTACTTGGTTTGAGTGGTTGTTTGGTGGTGGTACGTACAGTGGAATTAGTACACGAATCTGAGTGGTGAGAGGATGGTGCACTTCTTCTCTTCGGAACAGGTAACATATACCTATTTTATATTTGCATGCGGAATGGTGAGAGTAAATTATTAAATAATAACTTTACAATGAATTTCCGCAAAGTAACGCCTGAGTAAATTGACTATCTTAAATAAGCTCGACTCAAAAATGAATCGAAATAGTTCGTACATTTACCAAATAAAACAGCCTAGACATATCTTTATTCTCCTTATTTCATTCAAGTATGTTTTCTGCAATAGTGATAAATATATGTGATTACAAGCTGAATTTATATATAAAAAAACAAAGCTATTGCATACATTTTTAGAGGTTGTCAAGTGATGTTTTAGTGTGTTGATTTTCAAAATTATTTTGATTTTATTTTTTTTAATTGGTTTACATTAAATTTAAATTGTATTTTGGTCTCTAAAGGAAATCCAGTAATAATTCAAAATAACAATACCCCTTACGATAGCGGGATTTATTACATTTCTTCCAAAGATTAAAACACCGTTTGAAGTAACTTTTGTTTCTTAAGCTATAAATTTATTTTCGTGGCACGTTACATTCGCCTGATCGTAGAAATTTCTAAAAATTATTTGAGGAATCTCTATTAGCTGTGGACTAAAATATAGGTAGCTAGATATACAGTCGCATTAGTATGATCGATTGAACTCCCGTAAAGATTGCTACATAAATCACTCATTTGTACGGACCTATGTGTTGGGGGTCGAACTCGATTCTCTGGACTCCAATTAATCACTCAAGTAATGATAATTTCACTTACTTGAGTGATTCACTTATTTTGAACTTTTTTAATAACTATTTTTTTATAGAAAAGGGAGGCAAACGAGCAGGTTGCTCACGTGATGGTAAGTGATTCCCGCCGCCCATGGACATCCGCATTACCAGAGGCATAGCAGATATAATACATAACTTTTTTTTACAAAATTTAAAAAAAACATTGTAATAAATGTACATGTGTTTTTTTTACATAATTAATTTTTATCACTTAGTCTTGACTAGGTGATAAATAATGAATTATATGAAAAAAATATAATAAGAAAAAGATGTAATATAAGAAGAAAAAAAAATATAATAAGAAAAAGATAAATTATAATTATATAAAAATAATAATATAGGCGAATGCTTGGGTAATCGGGATTTGTTAAAAAACCCGAGTTTTGATCTCCAGGTGGTAGTCCAGGTGGTAGATCAGTTTTTTCAAAGCTTGGACATAAAGATGGCATCTTGCTCTCCGCCTATCACGTTGTCCAAAAATATCTTCGATGAAAGGTAGGTCAAAAGGGCTAAAATGTCTGGACCTCTGTTTACGCCAGTATTGGGAATAGTGTGAAGAAATTTTTTATATTATTCATTAATTAAAGTTCTATTAACTCATTATTTTAATATTTTTTTCTCCAATTAAATACAATCAAAAGTTAAATTGCAAGGTAGGTACACGGTACGTACAAATACCAATACGTCAAATTAGGACAAATTGTTTCGTTTCATCAATCCGTCGTCAAAGCCTAAAAAACAGAGTATCCGCACGATCTTGAGGTTGAAGCTTTGTGAAAAGATATATTCTTATTTTCAGTCCATTAAAACTTCCATTGATTTGTTGTTTAGTTTATTTTAGTCAGGGATTTACACATGTTATTTTAATTGCCCCACATTTCTCCGGGGCGTATTGGGGAAAACGTGTCAATAGCGTCGTCGCCGTCTTAGTGTCTAAGTCAACCTTATAGGCGATACAAAAGTTTTTGAAATAGGTATAGGTACGAACCTACCTCCCAAGGATCGAACTCGGGTTTCTTGACTCAAATTCCGATCACCGAACCATGACCGGCTATCATGACTTTTTGCTAAATTTCTACGTGCTAAATTTTAATTATTACTTAGGACTTATTAGGTCTCACTTTTGATCTATTGTTTTCAAACTCTTAATAAGAAATTTAGTAGTTAAGTTTCAAATCAACTGTAATAATGAAAACGTACTCACTTCATAAATTTTGTTTATTAATTAAATAAATGTGACGCACAGGAAGTTTTGCAGATCATAAAAATTTACCCCCGGTCGTATTGTTTTACCAAGTACTAGACTTGGTAAAACAATACGACCGGGGGTAATTTTTTATTAATTTCTGACGTATATGTAGTCCAAATTTGTGTGTTAGCATGAGCTTTAACGTCTCGTCTTTAACACTATTATACTGCAGCGTCCGGCAAGCTGAGCACGAATTACTAGCTATACTACTTATCTCGGCAAACGTTTGTGGTATTAGTCTTTAGGTGGACTTCTAAGCTTTATGAGTACATGTAAACTATTTACGGCGATAGGGTCACCTGTCGCGTTGTGCCAAATAGGCTTCGATAAAAGGTGTAATAGTTACGCCTATATATACTTTCTATTTATACTTTCCATTACATTTATACGGCAGTTTTCATTAAATTGAATTATTATATGTATATTAAAAAATAAAACTTTGCCTCTGACATGTTTTTCTATAATATTACATATAAGACTTACTTACTTACTTACTACTTATCTTCACGCACATGCCCTGACGGGGTAGCCATCGAGAACAGATCGCCAAGTGTCACGATCCCTACATACCTCTTTCGCTTCATTGAGATTCATCATTTCTTCAAATACACATATCTAGGTATCCGAATACTCTTGACCCTCCCCTCTTCGAGCAATTTGCTCACATGGTCTTCGAAAGTTAGTCTCGGTCTACCTCGATACCTTTTAATATTAACTTTCGCGGTATATACTTTCTTCACCATCTTCACCATGTTCAATGAGCGAAGACCATTCGGTCTTCGCTCATTCGTTCAATGTGCCTAAACCATCGAAGCACGCCCTTATCAATTTTTGTGACAAGGTCATCTTTCAAACCTGCCTTATTGCGAATCTCTTCGTTTCGCTTTCGATCGGCCATGGTAAGGCCGCACATTTTACGAAGAGATCTCATCTCCACTGCATTCAACTTGCTTTTACGCTTCTTCTGGCATACCCAGGTTTCGCTGCCATATAACAAAGTCGGTACCAACACTGCGTTAGGTATTGCAAGGTGTGCACTTTTCACTACGCCTTGCCTTTTGACTGACGCAGTCAGGGCACTATTGACTTTGTTCCCGGCAGCGACACGCCTGTCCACATCTAAATCACATCTCCCATCCCAGCTAAACGCATTCCTCAAGTATACAATTCATTCACCTGTTCTTTCATGATTTACCTATATTTCACACTTCGTTCTTTCTTCGTCCCTTTCAAATAAAAGAATCTTAGTTTTATTAGCATTCAAACGGAGACCTTTAAATTCACATTATTCTTTCATACTGGTGACTAATGCCTGCAGTTCTGCCTTTGATGATGCTATAAGCACTGCATCATCAGCGTACAGCAGACATTTTACTTTAATGTGGGTGACATTACAGTTTCACACCCAAACAGCTATCTTTCAGCTCCTGTAAACAGCTGTCGAGATACAGTATGAACAGCCACGAAGCCATGACACCACCCTGTTTTACGCCCGTTTGGACGCTAAACATGGGTGACAGGTCACGCCCTACCCGCACACAGGCTTTACAGTCACAGTAAAGTGACTGCACAGCCCTTAGCAATCGACCATCCATACCATACCCCGGCAATAGTTCCCACATTTTCTACCTTACAACCTTATCAAATGCTTTCTCAAGATCCATAAAAGCATGGAAAATCTTCTGGTTAGCAGCCAGAAGCTTTTCCGCAATCATGCGGAGAGAAAACATTTGATCCGTGCATCCTCTTCCAGGTCTAAATCCGCATTGCGCCTCCCATAGAAATCTTTCCGATTTCTCATGCATCCTACGTGTCTATATGAGCAATTTGTTTAACTGTCAAAATCAATTCCAAAACGATTATCTTTTCTTACCTGACGTTCAATGTCTTTGTCTACCCCTGTATTGAGAATTGCGTGAATATATTTATATTTATTTAAGGTGTGATGTGGCACAGCAATGAACAAGCCGCATACCACGCGTGGCTATTATGGCAAACCCGCTGAGTATGAATGGAAAAGTTTAAGTTCGCTCATTTCATTTTATTATTGTTAACAAAAAAAAATTAATAATTTTAAATAGTATAAAATTTACAAAATTATATTATTGGCAATGTTTTCATTAGTATGCTATCTATACGCACACGACTCCGCGTGCCGATCGTTAAATAAAATGTTCAATATCATGTGAGCCGTAAAGAGGCTATGAGATGATAGATAGGGTGTCAACTGTGCTCGAAAATTTCAGAAGGCGCAAACACGACAAATAAGTAATTTATAACTCTTGCTTTAGTATTATGAACGTTAATACTATACGCATTGTGTTATTTTTATTTTAATCGTGATTTAAAATAATTTTTTGTTCTTTTGCTTTGCAGGATAATAAACCTTTGCAGGATAATGTGCACTTCCGTTGATGAACATAACATAAACATATTCACATATTTATTATATGAATGTTTTTCCTAGAAGGCAAACAATTACAACAGAAGCTGAGGGTTTGAAAATAAGCTTATTATAGTAATATGTTAATTTAAAATTTATTTGAAAACCCTTAGCTTCGATACAAATACTGGATTAAGAGTTTTTCAGCCACGCATCGCTTTTGTTGTTGCATGAATGGGCCGACTCGACCGGGGAAGTACCACGACCTCACAGAATACCGGCGTGAAGTAGAAGTCTAACAAACTTCTGCATTTCGTCTGGTGAGTGCAGGTAGCCGATATTTAGCTGTCATTAACAATTTTGTGATACAATAAATATATTTTATGGATTATGCGTATTTTTCTTTATAATACCTACTTGAAGTGTTTCGCGCGATGAATTGTGGAACTTATTCATCGTTCGCAATTGATAGCCGCTACTTTAGTAGTAATTCAAAGTGTTCCGCTTTACTCGGATCGGAAAAATATCTTCACGCATTTCCCAATACTAAAAATCCCTTCGAACCACCTTCCACCGAAGATATTTGTTGCGACGACGTGACAGGTGTTGAGGCCGTCGCCGCCTTTTGTCCAAGCCAACAATATAATTCGTACATAAATAAATAAATAAATATCTTCACGCAATTCCCAATACAGGGGTAGACAGAGGTCTAGTCTAGACAATTAAGTCCCTTCGACCCACCTTCCACCGAAGATATTTTCGGGACAACGTGACAGGTGGTGAGCCCGTCGCCGTCTTTATGTAATTCGTACATAAGTTTTTGAAAAACCCATTGGTACGAATCTGCCACCGGGGGTGGCAAATTCCGACCACCCAACCATTAAGAGTGTAAACTAATACTTGAACGTATTTATTTTCCAAATGCCAACTCGACCTTCACATAGTGCATTCAAAAAATTACAACAAAAGTACTCCCAACTTTACCTAACGTAATCTTATAGAAAAATGATAGGAGAGGTCTATCAAACTGCACTCATCAAACCCCCTTCCTACTAGTAAGACAGAAATCAAATATCAATAGTTTAACAAAATTACTAATAATAGAAAAATTTAAATTTCTACAACACTTTTTAGCCTTAATTTTATTAATAAATACGAAAAACACCTAAAAATATACAATAGTATAACTCAAATAGTAATAAAAGAAGGAAAATACTACGCTTACAACCGATGTTCGAATAAAAAAAGAAATGACGATAACTCCACCAAGATGTGTAATATTAGCCAAATCTAATAATGAGACGCAAAATTTTGGTTTAGTGGTTCAAACAAAAACCCTACTTTTGCGGTTACTTATATTCATTTCAGATTAATGATTATATCGGCAGATATGTTTATTAATCTGCCATTTAGTATTCAATATCATAGGTGACGTAATTCAAAGATTCTTTAGACTAGTAAGTACTAAGTAAGATAGTAAGTAGTATGTGGTAAGTAAGCCTTGATTAAACCTACGCCAAATTTTTAACACAAATAAATACGCCAATCAGAGAACTCTGGTAGACACTTCCCGCCTTTGAATCTCTATACTACGGAAAATCTGTAATAGGCTACAGATCGCTAAAAAAGTCTCTTTCGTTTTCGACTCGTATTAAACAAAAAATTGTAAAGGTAGAAAAATGCCTCTACGAGATCGTCTACAGAATGTCTACAGTGAAAACGTAAGTGCAACGATTGAATGAATTTTTAACTTACACTAAATTATCATCCTACGTATAATGTAATAAAATTGTTATTATAATTAAATAGTTTAAATTCTAATCTTGCTTAACCCATATTTTGATTATCCGTATATGCTGAACAATATTACACAAAAACTCATTAAACAAATTCGAGAGACTTAATAATCTATTTACATGATTTCCTAAGAATATTGAAATGAAAAGTCGAAAGGCAACATGGAATTTAACTAACTCTTTTCTTCTCTAATTATTAATAAAATATAACAAAGGATTATTCTCATTGTTCTGTTCATTAACTTGGAAAGTGCAACAGATTATATGTACTTTTACTTTTTACGTTTGTATATTTACTTTAAATTTTAAGGCTATCATAAATGTGATAGAATTCTTTTAAATTTTTTACGCTAAATATTTATTTGATTAATTTATTACATACTATTAATAAAAACATATTTCGAGCAAATTAATCCAAAATGCATCCATTAATTATAACCTACCTTAAATTTTATAATCCAAACTTTGCTTCCTTCATTTAAATTTTCTTTCATTTCGCACATATTGTGCGCCTGGATGACATTCACACAAATTTCATTCATCAATGAATTGTTTTTGTAATCAATGTCATTTTTAAATCGACTTTTATATAAATGTCACATTATTTTAAAATAAATCACATTCATTAAATGCCGATTTAAGTCGATTCTGTTTGATCACCACAAAGAACAACGTAAACGTTCTACGTTTCGGCCAATGGACATATTCTGCCACTCGAAAGGCCTCTTGCTTACCGACTGACGTTAGTGTTCACGACACATCTGCATTTAAGAAGCCGCTATCGTTATGCGACTAATCGATTCGTCAGAACGAGAAGCAATGTCACCCATCTTGCTCCTCACCATCTCCCTCTCATCTCGCGCAAGCGCAAAGCCAGGTTTTTCTCTTTTAAAAGTGGCGGAAAGTAAATAAACTCATACGAAATGTTTGTCGACGGGAACATAAGGTACAAGAAAAGCTGTAAATCATACTGAAATATCGTTAATAAATTGAAAATGTTAATGTAGTTGGTACGTTTTAATTTTCGAAATGTTAAATAATTTTATAAGAAACTTGTCTATCTAAGAATTGTGCTTCTAAGAACGGTAGACATAACGTCACTTGTTGCTCGGCGACTTTGTTCCGGCGATAAGCTACGTTTGCCTTTACATGCCTAAATAAGAGGAAAATTGACATAAAGTTTAGCACAAAATGTACTATTAAGAAAAGGCTCAAATTTGACATACCAAAACAAATATTATTCTTCCTACGTGAGTACTGTAATCAAATTTTGTTTTGCAGTATTTAAAAAAACATAGGTATTCATTATCAAATTCCTCCTTTCGAAGCAAATGCCCAAATCTAATATATAATGAGTTTGATATATTCCTTAAAAGAAAAAAAATATATACCGCACAATTTGTTCCACCCCATGAATCTCTTAATTGTGGGGGAGATGCTAAATTTTATAATAACAATTACTGTTATATTTATTCTATAATAAATTCACGGGGTCAATTGAAAATATTATCTTGAATTCGTTCACACCTCGCTTCCATTCAACTCGTTCCAGCGAGTGTTTTAAAACAAAAACGAACCGCATTCATCAATTAGAACCGAAATCTTTTGAAACTTAATAATTTTAAAGGAAAAAATCGCGTTGATAACTTGAAAATCACAAAACTTTTCGATTTTTAATGCTTTGCAACATATATATGCATGAAAGACTTTCATCCGTAAAAGGATTGAGCAAATTGGTTATAAAGAACAGCTTAACGGACTCGCTGTGAGGTGTTGTTGTATGTTTCTTATTTGAAATATGACTTTTTTGTTAAAAATATCAGTATATGGAAATGTTGAATATATGGAAAAAATTGAGTTTAGGGCTTACTTGATAGTGTGCAAGTTAAAACATTTCAAATGTTTAATGATACCGCTGCTTCAAACGTTCGTTAAAAATGATTCGAAAATCTAGAGGCACATCTTAGATTTCTCTGATTTCTGGAGTTTAGTTAAAAAAAATATACAAATTATCATTAAGAAGACACTATCCCGACAGTACAGTTTTTAATGTACAGTATGTAAATTTTGCAATGTGTCTCTCCGAATATCAAAACGAATCTAAAAATATTTTATAAAATACAGAAATCTATGTGTATGTTTAATATTGCGACTGTGTAACAGTGCGCATTAGCATTCCTTTACACTATAAAAATGTTACTCTGTTATTCTCGTTTTTCATTATTAAAGTAATATATTCAACAAATTTAGTCGTTCCTAAGTCAAAAACGAAAATGAAAGGCTACTGGGAATCACAACTTCTACGTATACCTCACGTAAAAGGCTGCAACTGGGAAATAAAAATTTGTCTTCAATGTCAAGTTCAGTTACATATATCCCTTAATCCCACATTACAGAAATGTTTCAAAGGTTGAGATTCCGTGAGAGACTATATCTGATGATTTTTTTTGTGTTACCGTGCAAAAACCTGTTTTGTTATAATCAAGTACGTTATTATTTAAAACAGTAATCGTTAAAACATTATTTTTCAGAAACCATTATTTAAACTAATTATAAGTAAAAGATATATATTTAGATAAGTAGTAAGTTAGATAGATATTAAGTTATTTTTAACCAACTCCAAAAAAAAGGAGAGCTCTCAAATCGAGCATGTCTTGTTTTGTATTACCTTAAAGCTCTGTTATATGTAAAACTATTTCGAACTATTTCTTTTTATTTCGTTGCTTGAACCGGTATACTTCTAATTACTTTAAATTCCATTATCGGACACAATAGCCGTGTAGCTGCATGATTGGGATTCAGAGTTAAGAGACCCGAGTTCGATCCCCAGGTTCCCCAGGTGGAAGGCTCGTACCAATGAAAACGATATGAGAACGATATAATTCGTACTTAAGATTTTTGAAAAAATCAAAAATCTTAAGTACGAATTATTTAATTTTATTTTATTTATTTATGCTTCAATGCACAGTGTAGTACATATGGCGGACTTAATGCCAAGTGGCATTCTCTACCAGTCAACCATCAGGCTAAACAGAAATAAAATGTATTTGCAGTGCAGTTAAATAAAGGGAGAGAGATCTTAAATAATGTGGCAAATACAAAAATCTTACATAAACACACGGACGACACATTATATACATAAATATACATACAATACATATATATCTATGTATTGTATAAGTATTTTTATATATATATATACACATATATATATATATATATATATATATATATATATATATATATATATATATATATATATATATATATATATATATATATATATATATATATATATATATATATATATATATATATATATATATATATATATATATATATATATATATATATATATATATATATATATCGTTGGCTTGGACGTTGGCTCGACGTCATGTCACATCCTAAACCATTAGGCTATTGCCGCTCGACGTGCTCGTTTAACTAAGAAAGTTATTCTTTTTTTTATGTTCTTTTTAATAGTCATCAAATTCATATTAATCTTTATGAAAATTTGCAATAAATATTCTGTATTAATTTTAAATACGAAAGTCAATAAATAAAAAAATGCGAACTGAACTTATTATTTTTAATTAATGTCCAAAAATAAATTCAGTATTAAAACACCCGAGTACTCGTAAAAGTAGTTACATTCATACGATAGCATTCATGTAATTAAATATGATTAAATTAATACATAAGAGGAACTCGTGACGCTTTTTCGTTTGTGTGTCTCCTCAGAGCGCCCGGTACTTCGACTGGCGAGCTCTTAACATTTAGCTGGGAGCTGTATCAAACGACGCGGAAATTCCCACTTATTCCCTGATTGCCACACTACGGGGGTTAATGCCATTGCTGATTCGGTAGACCGAATACATTTCGTTTTCTACGTTAACGGTTTGGCACGTTTTTTTATATAAAACTTTTATGTTACGTTTTCATGATATAAATTAATAAAATTATTTAATAAAACGTTTGTATATATAAAATACACAAAAAAAATAAACTTCCCGTTTTATTGGAGATCAAGTTGTAAAACATTATTATTATTTTAAAATCATTAAAGTTATGTTTTCCAGTTCTGGACCTGATTGTGTTATGAAATTTTAAACTCAATAATCTTTAGTAGTAAAAATAATAATAGTTTAGTAGTAATAATAATCCTTAGTCGAATATGTAATATTGTAATTTGATCTTTTGTTAAAAGCAAGTATAAAATAAAGGCATTCAATACAAGATCTCCACAAATGATTGTTTACATTTTAGTACAATGTTAACTAAACACTACTTAAGCTGACAGCTCATTGTCAACCAGATGCTTTAAACTTGATTAATTGACGACTTGGGAACGCCCGATTAATATTGAAACACCGATCGATTTTAGTGCTAATCCTTTATGATTATAATCAAGTCACAATAAAGGTCTTGTATGATGGATCATACGCATTACACAACGTTATCGATCGAATTTCATAGGCTACCACAATTTTAATTATTTTAATAATACTTTTACCAAAAAATTTGTTCACACGTATAATGAACAATATAGTACAGTTCCAGAGTAACGAAAGCGTTTTACATTTGTTTTCATTAATTACCAGATACATGTATATTTAGGACCGAGTACGCATAACGCTATAAAAATTAAGACAAAGAATACAAAATAAATTAAGCACATATGGGATGAAAATATATCTTTTTCTTAATTTACTTTTTAATTTTGTTTTACATATAATTCTAACCAAAAAATAACAAAATCGTTATTGATTTTGAATATACATATATGAGACAAAATAGCAAGTCTTTACAATTACACTGATAATAAATTTCTTTATTTTTAAGAATTGAATCGGGGAAGAGAAAAAAAGGATATTAACCGACGGTTACCTTTCTCTCTCTCTCTCTCTCTCTCTCTGCTACTCACAATATTCAACCGACTTTAAAAAATAAATAGCTTTTTAATTTGGTTGCATGTTTTTTTTTGAAGTAACGATAGCCGAGTATTTGGGTCGGAATTTCGAGTCGAGAGACCCGATTCGATCCCTAGGTGGCGGGCAAATACCAATGGGCTCATCAAAAACTTATGTACGAATTATATCGTTGGCTCTGACATAAAGACGGCGACGGGCTCACCACCTGTCACGTTGTCCCGAAAATATCTCCGGTGGAAGGTGGGTCGAAGGGACTTAATTGCCTTGACTAGACCTTTGTCTACCCCTGTATTGAGAAATGTGTGAAGAAATATTTTTTTAGATATTCTTTTTTAAGTCTATAAAATAAGTAATATGTCACAACTCCGCAATAAGTAAACCGATTTTAAAGTGTTACACATCATTATAATTATGCCTGTCATTCTCACTCATCATCATCAAGCACCGACTACAACTACGGTTAAATAAGGGACCTCTACGTTTATCCTCTTAAAGTACCCATTGATACTGGTGGCCTAAAGTGAATACGTTAGTATTCTCTATCTACTCGTACTTTCGTTTGTCTATACTAAAAATGAACTGCCTTAAAATGAATACAAAAAGTAAATACATTCATAGATACATATCGGCCTATTAAAGTCCATTGCAGGACTTAGGCCTCCTCCATAGGGGCCACAATCGCCACGCTTGTCAACCGAATTGGCGGTCAGTACACTACAGTACCAGACCACTCGCACCTCAGACGCTGCTTCCCATCTTCGGTCTGATGATTTTAGTCTGATATTTTATAGATGGTTGTACCGCCATCGGTTTCCGTAACGATATTCAAGGCTGTTTCTCTTAGTCGCCTCTTACGATACCCACGGGAAGAAAGGGAGTGGCAATATTGTTACGCCGTTACCATACGGAACACGGATAAATTGATGCTAAATTGGGACTAGCAGACAGAGTATGAAATACCACACAAATTGTAAATGTCGCCCATGAATTAACATACCAATGAGTGAATCAATGAGGAAGTAACGTACCAATTTGGGTTGGACATGTACAATTTATATCATTGGTTTTAACACTAAGACACCAATAAAACCACCACATGGGCTAAATAGGGTTGTGGGTTTGTTTAATTTTTCTCGCGGTTAAATACTTATACTTTCAGATGTTAAAATTACCAAAAACTGTATTTTTCGTTTAATTTTGGTTAACATATTCATATAATGATTTCACTTTTCCAATTACTCAAGTTAATTATAGTACGTAGATGTTATAAACAAAGCTAAACAATACAAGAAGGGAAAAGAAAGAGTAAATGGCAATAATGAAATGTAGCAAGGGAGTTTCTCTGGATAAATGTAGCGAAACAGACGCACACTAAGATATTTTCTTTCATAAAATTTACAAGAACAATGATTACAATAGAATCTTGATTACATTGATAAAACATTTTATATAGTTTAGGTTCTCGCTATTTTAATTACATATTTGTACTATTTTGGACCCGAAATCTATATTGAGCATGTTCCTATATATTTAATTTTTAATATATTTAACATTTATTAAATGTTAAATATATTAAATTTGACATTCTGTAACCATATAAGTCTAAAGTAACTGTAATGCCCATTACAATAAGGACACATTCCTAATTGTAATCGCTCTTTAAGAAAAGGTAATTAGCTAAGTATTTCAGATTTTAAGCGAAATGACAAAAACATGGGATTCCAAAATACTAAAAAATTTCTGTGCCTCATATCACAATAATTTACATATTAATTTTTTGAATAACTTTGCTAAACAATAAGCGCCTTAGTGAGCAAAGTGCTTGCTATAAATCCCATTCAAATATGGCTAATATTAACTATAATAGATTTGACTTCGTAGCTGTTTCGGTAATATTTATAGATTTAGATATATATTTTTAGGTTACATTAAAATTTTTATTTCATGTGGTATTTTCTTACAAAAGATTTAGCTTTAGACTATATTTTTTTTTTAATTTATTGCATTTCAATTACATTCAAAAAAAGTTATGGTTTTTAAGCATCGAATCTTGAAAAAGTAAGGATCTTCGACAACAGTCTTTAGATTTTATGTTAAAGCACTTCGGTTGATGACTAGAACGTATTTTACCGAAGAGGAATTGTGCACACTTGGTGCTACATCCCAAGTTTTCATTGTAACATCTAAACTTATGCAATATGGCGTCTGCTTCTTTAATACTTTCCACAACGCTCGATTACGTTTAACGGCACAATTCGGATAAATTTTCTTATTTACTGTAAGCCGGCAGAAAATCGGGTTGAGCTAAATTCCTAGTTGGAGCGATTTCACACTAGACATGTTTTCTAGAACAAGTTTATTGTCAGTATGCACATATTTTATTCTGTTTTATAACTTTCTGTATTATATGGCAAAACAAATCCTGCTCATTTTACTTCTTCATTTAAATTTCCTTGCAAAAGCATCTGTTATCATTTAAAGATACCTGTAATAAGAATACCATACACTGATTTCTTTACCTAGGAGGCATTCATTTTATAGCTTGCGAGTAACCTGGGTTCAGTATCCGTGCTATTTGAAATTGACATTATGACGAGCTCGTTTTTGAAAGAAAACTTGCTAAAGAAATTTGGTTCAAAATAATATAATGAGAAATGTGAATTCCGCCAACCTTATTTCTGCGGCGTGAATAATTCTTAATTTTAACTTCTCAAAATATTTCACCCAGTCGTTGTATTAACAGTCGTACTTTAACACGATATACAATGATTTCTTGTATTTAGGTGAATACTGCACATTAAAAATAAATCGATTTTCGGATTTTATCGCGTTTTTTATAGCATCCATGGACACGGTGAAGCCGCCGGTGACCACGGATGCTGTAAAGCATCCGAAACGTCGGGAAATAAAAATAGTTTGTAAAAACTTATTAAAAACGCGATAAAATCCGAAAATCGTTTCATTTTAAACGATATAATTTTATCTTAAAAAATAAATGCATTTAATTTTATGTTTTTACTGTACAAGATTTAATGTTAAAGCGAATACAAACATATGTAATTAATCTACACTGATGATACTGCACTGCTATTTTATCATTAAACGTGGGATGTACAACAAGCTCTAACAGACATAGACTTGAATGTTTCGAAAATATTGGAAAGTAGTTTACTTTCATGAAATGAAGTAAATATCAAATTCGTTAGAAACTACAACGGCAAAGGTTACAAGCCCTCAGTTATCTTAAATTTTAAATGCATGCATTTCCTTAAATCATAAAACCTCTTCAATCTTATACACAAATCACTTGAGTGTCCCAAGTCCCTTATAGACTTAGGAAGCTATAAAAAATAGTTTTTTTACTATATTATACATTTTCGAAGCTCAACATTCCTCCAATATTACAAAAAAGGTTTTTTATGCATATGTATGCATATAAAATCTTCGCGCCTGATTTTGGGTCTAAATTAAAATAGGTAGTTTTCAAAAACTACACTCGAGCATATTAATATATATGTGATAAATTAATAGATGTAGCTAGAAATTTCTATCTTTTCACTATACATTTTCCATCCTAGCTACAGGATATAAGACCTTTGTGCTGAATAACGTACGTTTCCAACAATTTTATTATCGTATCATCATCTGTCCTGATACAATAAATAATTTAAAAAATATATCTTCACGCCATTCCCAATGCAGCTCTACAGACAAAGGTTTCAAACATTTAAGTTCTTTCCACCCACCTTCCACCGAAGACAAATTTTGGGATAACGTGACAAGTGGTGAGCCCGTCGCTCACCACTTGTCACGTGTCTTTATGTCCAAGCCATTGATATAAATCGTGTATGAGTTTTTGAAAAAACCCATTGGTCACACGATCACCCGACCTCTCGGATAACGTAATTACTTCAAACAAAAATATTTTTAACAACACAAGGATTTTAGACATTGTAATATAATACATAAACAAGTTTTTTAAATATACCATTTCAAATTACATTGATGAAAGTTATTCAATAGCGACTAGCCTACATTTAAGTATGCTTCGTTATTGATATCGAGGATACTGACGCTCCCACGTCGATATTATATCAATAACCCATCGACAAAAAGCCTCTTCACCATCACGGCGTAATTTAATTTCTTACTAAACTAGGAGTGGTCATTATAGACAGGAATGTATTACACATACGGTGCCAATTGCTATTCTAAAATAAATATTATTTATAATACGTAAACAAAAACAATACAAACTTAACATAACAAACACATTAAAATTCACTGATGAAGTAAGTGAAGAAGATAAATATGGTAGAGACACAATATATACCTACATTTATTTACACATACGTATAAAAATACAAATAAATACTTCCAAATATACACGTACACAGATGAAATACTTAAATAATTTATTTCATGACATAAATAATCTGATATAACGATGAATCTAATCTATCGAATCTAATCTAACAGTGGTAGAGCCACGCATCAGCTTTTGTTGTTGCATGAATGGGCCTGCTCGACCGGGGAAGTACCACGACCTCACAGAATACCGGCGTGAAGTAGAAGTCTAACAAACTTCTGCGTTTCGTACGGTGACTGCAGGTAACCGGTGGCCCACACACCCCCCTCCCCCATTTCAGGTGGGGGCATTCAAAGGGAGGCACGCATCTGCTATGCCTCTGGTATTGCGGGTGTTCATGGGTGGCGGTAATCACTTACCATCACGTGAGCCACCTGCTCGTTTGCCTCCCTTTTCTATAAAAAAAAAAGAATCTGCCAATGTTTTTAGAAGCGTAACGACTCTTGGACATCCTGATTTCGAGAGAAAGTGCAATCCAAAGTAGAACCGATCGAAGGTTTCTGTCGTGGTTAGAGCTAAGTTACTTAAATTGGGAAGATAAATAGAAAGGTGCAGTAAGAGATATTAGGACAGAGTAGAGGGTTGTGAGTACGCGCAAACTACGGCGTTCGCGAATTGGTAACAACTTTAATTGCGAGCGATAATTAGACACGTCATCATATTTACGAAGATTAAAAAGGAATCGAATGCAGTTATTGAGAAGTCGATCATATTTGTCAAGGGGGTCTGCATTCAGGTCGAAATAACATACGTTACCATAGTCAATAAGAGGGAAAATAATAATATAAATATAATGAAATAGAGATTTGTAATTTTGATAAAATTTGTACTAAACTTAAGCATTTGATATAAATAAAAAACTATGTGAATTGATTTATAAAACCTAAATTGAAATATAACACTTGATAAGTGCGACTCTACAGACGATTCGAGATGAGACGATGCTCTACTTCGTAATTGAAATACTAATTAGTAACAATTAAGCACATCTTCCCAGACTTAATAATCGAAATTAAAATGGTTTAGAAAGAAAACAACATAACATTTTTCATCAAATATTTATAATGATATGTATTTTACAAATTGCTGAGTAGTTCACTCACTTATTTAATAGAGCTCAGTTGTTTTGACATTAATTCTGGCATTTTGTTTTGGAAAATTGTACTAGCGCCGTTTCTGTACGTTTTACGAGAAATGCATATAGATCCAGCATAAAGAAATATAATAATTTGAAAACATTACTTTTGTTGCCAGCGCTTCTAATGCTTATCTGTCGGGTCGAGGTTATAAGACCTGCGAAAAAGGAATATGATCAGAGAACTTAGGGACCCCCAAGAAAAGAACCTAACCTTTCTCAAAGACCTTGTCCTTATTCATGGGCGGCAGTAATCACTTACCATCACGTGAGCTACCTGATCGTTTACCTTCCTATTTTTTTATCCCTTTACTCGAATAAAAAAGAATATTATTTTTTTACAATTTAACTTGATACTTGTACCTTAGTATAAGTATCTATATTGGATGTTTCATTAAAATGTTAATTAGTGGGTATAATTACGCAGTCTCAATAATCTTTCACACAAGCAAAACTAGTACACTTGTTTTCCGAATGTCACCCGCATTTGCGCTTAGTCATGAAAAGTACGTTCGTGTGTAATTGATCCAAATCCAGTATGTGTATGTGTGTGTTTGTGTGCTTGCGTACGTGCGTGCGTTCGTTACTCTACGTAAGCTACTCTACGTAAGCTACTCGTAATCAGGAAATTTGTACATTTATTTACCACTAAACCTCCTTAGAAATTGGTATACATAATAGCCTAGCAAATTATTAACGTAACTATCCAAAAAATTTATGTTTGATATTACACGAAATACGAGCTAGTTATTTAGAACGTAAATGGGTCAAACCACTCAGATATTATTGTTCGTGATACTACGCCCTAATAGTAATTATTATTAATGATAGTAACCTCACATGAACCTGCTTACAAGATAATATAGAAACCCCACCTTAACACTTAAGTAAAAAATATAAAGGGTTTTAAAACATAACCAAAATACGTGTATCATTTTCACATGTTATTTATTTGAGTTATAAAAATAGTCTTAAGATATTAAGACAGTTATTTTAGTTTTCGCTAAGAGCAATTTTTAACAAAAATTTTAATACCTAAAGTTATTTCATTAAATCTTATTTCTTTATGAGTGTTTTACAAACGGCAAAGACTACGCCATTTCGAAAATTTAAAAACTCAACAAAAAATACGAAAAAATCTATTATACTATTTTATAAAGGTATAATAGTTTAATGGTATACTAATTGCATGCAAATAACACAATATTTTTAACATCAAAACCAACCGGACATGCTTTTCATCTCACTGCAGGAATTAGCCTAAGGCCCGTATTTCATCAAACAATAGTTCCAACAATATATCAATTGGTAGAAACGATATAAGTATGCAGTGACGTCATAAAAACTTTAAAAAATACTAGCACTTAACTATACATTTAAGTATAACTTTGTTTCCAAATCATTTTCGAACGGGCTGATAAGCGCAAAATTATAACCATTTCCGAAGGGACACTCTCCATGTGGTAACGGCGTAAGAATATTGCGGTACGGCCTGGTACTGCGATCGCCAACCCGTTTGCCAAGCGTGGTGATTAGGGCAAATCCTCTTTATGGAATAGGTCTATATCCTGCACTGGATTTCAATAAGCCGTAAAGTGTAGTATGTATGTATGTAAGTATCTATGTATGTATGTTTCCGAATGGATAATAGGCCATACCTAACTATCTTGGAATTGGAAGTCGTCAATGTTTTATTTGTTCAGTAGTAGTATAAAAAAAATATCTTCACGCAATTCCAAATACAGGGGTAGACAGAGGTCTAGTCTAGACAATTAAGTCCCTACGACCCACCTTCCACCGAAGATATTTTCAGGACAACGGTGGTGAACCCATCGCCGTCTTTATGTCCAAGCCTACAATGTAATTCGTACATAGGTTTTAGAAAAACCCGTTGGTATGAGCCCGCCACTTGGGGATCGAACTCGGGTCTCTTGACTCGAAATTCCGACCACCTAACCACTCGGCTATCGTGACTTTTTTTTACAGTAGTAGTAGTCAGTAGTAGTTACACGCAAATACTGAATGAGTAGCCATTATCAAACGAATTTAGCAGGTAAATGCGCTGTGAACAGCGCAGAATAATTGAACTTAACGCCTTTCTAATATGTTTGTGTATGAAATGAGTTTCTATGTTTAGGAAGACCTAAACATAGAACCTTCCTAAACATAGAAATGAATTTCTATGTTTAGGAAGGTTTAGGTGAATTTATTAAGATTTTAAATAAATTGTAGAAATTTAATAATTACTACAACCATGTAATTACTTTATACATATGCTTAACGTCATATGCTGAAACGAGAGTATGACATGATATGTAAGCATAAAATATATATTTAAATAAAAGTTTAGTTTTAAACACATTTTTTTTAATTATATATGATTACCAAAATCACGATCGCTAGTTGGCAGGCTCGTACCAATGGGTCTTACAAAAAACATATGTACGAACTATATCGATGGCTTGGACGGCAACGGGCTCACCACCTGTTATGTTATCCTGAAAATATCTTTGGTGGAAGGTCAAAGGGACTTAATTGTCTAGCCTAGACGTCTGTCTGTATTGTACCCTTTCATCGTTGGCTTGGACATAAAGACGGCGACTCTACGATAGACTTGACCTCTGTCTACCCCTGTATTGGGAATTGCGTGAAGCAATTTATTTATATATTTATTTATGAAGAAATGTAACTTAGATCCGTCACAATTGAAGACAATGGCTACCGACAGATCACTGTGGAGGCGGACCGTGAGCACTAAGGTATTAAAGTATGTGGGAGTACGTGTGAACGCGAGACACGCTCAACGCTCGAGCACCTGCAGTTATCATCTACAACTACGAGTATGTTGGAGTGGTACTGTCTTGCGCTTAATGCTAGCATGTTCAGAGCAAAAATCGGTTACGTCAGTCACCTGCAAGCACATGAGCGACGCTCGCTATATTTCAAGTCGCAAGGCCGAAATCGGTCAAAATACTATATATTTTCGTCTCATACATATCACTTAGGTTTAATAAATAAAGCGCATCGTATAATAACACTCCTAAGACATAAAACGAAATATAAAAATATGAAAAGCGGTAAAAATTTTACTCTGAAAAAATGAGCAGTGGTGTAAATTCAACTACTGGGCTGTTTGCCAACTCTATTCGCATTGCAGAAAGATGAGGTATCCATAAAACATCTCAACCAATAAAAGTTATATTACTGTAGTATGAACGAGTAGATACGAGGTGCTAACGTCTAGGGAAAGATCGTCACAATATTCTTACAAGTTAAGATTCATTATTTTTAAATACCTTTTCAAAGGAGAGGTTATTTGAAATATAAAATACTTGCACCTTTTTATTTCTATTATCACATTGCTTGTAGACGTGCTTGACATTTTTTAATTATACCATAGCGTATAAATGTGCTAATAGTGTTAAAAAGGAAAAAAATTATAATCAAATGAAATATATAATACATGTGTATTAATATACAATATATATTTACTAAGTTAATTAAGTTATGGCCCCCGACATAGGCCTTCAACTACAGTTTTCAGGTTATCCTTCACCAATCCTTTCTCATTATTCTCTATAGTCACGATAGCCAAGGGTATTCTGAATTTCGGGTCTCTTGACCCGAGTTCGATCCCCAGGTGGCAGGCCCGTACCAATGGGTTCTTCAAAAAACTTATGTACGAATTATATCGTTGGCTTGGACGGCAACGGGCTCACCACCTGTCATGTTATCCTGAAAATATCTTTGGTGGAAGGTCAAAGGGACTCAATTGTCTAGCCTAGACCACTGTCTGTATTGTACCCTGTATTGGAAATTGCGTGAAGGCATTTATATTTATTTATTTATATTACTCCCTACATAAACTCACTAGAGGATAATAGGTGACATCGTGTTTGACTCTCCGCTTAACTCAACAGTAGGTAAGAGGTACTGCGATCGCCATGCCGTTTGTCAACCTCGATTAATTTGATTATAATTATCTTTAAGCACGCCAAGTGTCATATTCATCATTTTCTTCATGCAGGCACGTCTAGGTATCCATGTACTCTTGGCCCTTCCCTCTTCGGGCAATTTTCTCACTTGGTCTTTAGTTTCATGGAAGTTAATATAGGCCTACCTCGACACCTATGTTAACTTACGCGCATTATATATTATTCACTATTCGATTCGCTCATCGTCCCCAAACCATCGAAACATGCTCATTAATTTTAATAATAATACTATCATTCAAACCTGCAATATTTCGAATCTCGTCGTTTCGTTTTCGATCAGCCAAGGTAACTCCGCATATCTTACGAAGACATCGCATCTCCACTGCGTTTAACTAGTTTTTATACTTCTTCTGGTCTGACTCATTTCTTACCTAAATAACAAAGTCAATACCAGAATAGGGCTATGTTCGCATGGCGTGCACTATATATTACACCTTGCCCTTTGACTAACGCAGTCAGAGGACTGTTGCACTTTGTTCTCAGCAGCCACACGCCTGTCCACATCTAAATGACATGTTCTATCCCGCCAAAAAACGCATTCCAAGTATACAATTCTATTCACCTATTCTAGAAATTCCTGATTTACCCATATTTCACACGTTCTCTGTTCGTCTATTCAAATAACAAGCATTTTCAGCATAGAAAAAATAATTTATTTTAATGTCACCCAATTTCTCACCTAAACTTCATTCAGCTTTTGTAAGCCCCGTTTGTGTTTTACGCCCGTTTGAACGCAAAACATCGGTAGCAGGTCATGCCCTACCCGCATACAGTCTTTACTGTCACAATAAAATAACTGCACAGGCCTTAGTTGTGAACCATTACACCAAACCCCAGCAACAGTGGACTATTATGGAGTAGTTACTTGACTCAGGCGTTACTTTGCGGAATATCATTGTAAAGTTGTTATTGAAAAAATTACTTCGCAACCCTCCGCATACAAATATAAAAAGGTAAATGTTACCTGGTCCGAAGAGAAGAAGAGCACCATCCTCGCTCCCACAGATGCATGCACTAATTCCACTGTATGCACCACCACCACCACTACACTCAAACCAGGTAACATATACCACCACCGAAAACGCGACACGTGTTTCGCCTCAAAACAAGGCATTCTCAAGCGAGTAGACTCTACGATGAGCGAGCGCTCGCAACAACTTTATTATGGTGTAGTATTAATAAAGTAATAGAGAATAAATTATGCTCCTGATGGGATAGCAATTACCTATTATGAGCTGTAGTAAGTAGCAATCAGTTTTTCAGTGTTAAATCTGTGTAAAATTTTTGATGTAACAAAACTTATTAGAATATAGATTTGAATTGAACACTTATTAGAATATATAGATTTGTGTGATAAATAACGAAAAATATTCAAAAATTACTAAATGTCTAAGAGTCAAAAATACAAACTTATTTACACTTGACACAGTGGTCGTCATCAGTAAGAGTGCCTAAAAGATTTAAAAAAAAAGTTGGTATTCACGAGTCTATTAATTTTAAAAATCGCGCTCTCTCTCCCTCTCTCTTTCTCTCTCTCGTTTTCTGCTATGAGGTTTCTGTTTGAATCAGTTCACCTGCGACACGAAAGTGATGATGAGTAGTTGGATATTTTTGCACCAATACCACACCGCTATTTTCGTTTCCATTAAGATGGATTTAAAAAAAAATATCTTCACGCAATTCCCAATACAGGGGTAGAGAGAGGTCTAGTCTAATCATTTAAGTCCCTTTGATCCACCTTCCAGCGAAGATATTTTCGGGACAACGTGACAGGTGGTGAGCCCGTCGCCGTCTTTATGTCCAAGCCAACGATATGAATCGACATAGGTTTTGAAAAAACCCATTGGTACGAGCCTGCCACTTGGGGATCGAACTCGGGTCTCTCGACTCGAAATTCCGACCACCCATCCATTCGGCTATGGTGACTACAAAGATGGATTTAACGTTATATATTTTAATATATATTTTCAAACTCACAAGGATAAACGTTTAATACTGAGTAATAGTGAGTGGGTATCGTTTAGTTCATCGCTTAACAAACATATTCCTCCCTATTAAATTTTCTTCACGCAATTCCCAATACAGGGGTAGACAGAGGTCAAGTCTAGACAATTAAGTCCCTTTGACCCACCTTCCACCGAAGATATTTTCGGGACAACGTGACAGGTGGTGAGCCCGTCGCCTCCTTTATATCCAAGCCAACGATGAAATTCGTACATAAGTTTTTGAAAAACTCATTGGTACTGCCACCTGGGGATCGCACTCGGGTCTCTCGACTCGAAATTCCGACCACCCAACAACTCGGCTATCGTGACCTATTAAATTTAACATCAAGTATCCACCTTGCAGATGTTATTGCAAAGAATTTCTAGCAACTTGTAATAATAAAATGCTTAAAGTTCAACCTTATGCCCTAAAGTATCAAAAATAGAGATACAATTTTTTTTTAAATCAAATTATGGTTTCGTCGAAGAATATATCTAATCAATACAGACGGGGTCTGAAATATTTTTTATTTTAGTTGGGGATACTGAATCAGTTTTTTTATCTTCTGGCAGTTCAGTTTTTTTATCTTTCCCAGAGGTAGGCAGAGAATTTAGTCCTTTCAACCCACAGACCACCGAAGCTTAATTTGTTAAATTAAATTAAAGCTATTATTTTTGCGTTTAACATTTAGCTGCTACAAATATGAATAATAAAATATCTAGAGACACATTATGCTGTATACTTATTTATAATTTAAATTAAAAACGAGTACCCATTTCTGTTTTATCCATTTGCTTAATGGACTTATATGACACGAGGGACTTTGCACACGAATTTTCATCATACTAAAAGCAATGTACGTGAAACGACCTGAGATTAATAAATTTCGTTTCTGCAACAACCCAGTGAATATATTTTCTCTACAAAATAATTTATGTAATAAATGTTATCGTAAATAAATAACGTCATTATGATAGTTACAACTGTGATTAATATGCGACATCCAAATAGTCGCCTATTGGGCACCTACATGAAGGGACTGTGGAGAACTCTACTTTCATTTTATACTGAATAAATATTCATTTGAAGAACCAACGTCTTTGGGGCTGTGGTTGGAAATGGAAGAGATGCCGTAGCTCCTATGAAAAGTACCAAATAAACACTCGTGTAATGTTAGTCGGTAAGAGTGCCAATAACCCATGAATAATTTTCCTAAAAGTTGAAGAGATAAGAATCAGGATAATGTTTTCTGCTAGACGAAAGAAGTACCTCGACTTGAACAATTCAGCGTTCTTCCAGAATATCGACGTAGTACAGAGACATCTTGAGCTTCTACGGCTCGTGTAATGTAGGTCAGTTCCCCATACGCATCTGAGGTGGTTCGCTATTTCAGGTGAGCTTTCCTAGATTGTTGAGTTTTCATATAAAAACAGGCTGAATTTACAACATAATAAATAAATATCTTCACTTAATTCCCAATACGGGGGTAAACAACGGTCTTGTCTAGACAATGAAGTCCCTTCCACCCACCTTCCACCGAAGATATTTTCGGGACAACGTGACAGGTGGTGAGCCCATTGCCGTCGTCGACGTCGTAATTCGTACAAAAGTTCTAACCCATTGGTAACAGACTGCCACCTGGGGATCGAACTCGGGTTTCTTGACTCGAAATTTCGACAACTCAACCTATCGTGACTTTTTTTTTAATTTACAACATAATTAGGGTTAGTCAACGGGGTTTAGTCAAGAACTTGATTATTTTTCTAAAATAGGTGCGAACAAGAATGAAGTAAATGGGTTGTGAAGTAACGCTTATGCAAATTTTAATAACCAGGCTCGTAAAAATATTTATAACAGCAGAAAATTAGGCATAGTGATATTTAGGAATTAGTATCATATGTCCATGATTTTAAACATGATTTTAATAATTAGCTACTAATACTCCAGATAGCAAATAAATTATCTGAATTCCTTCCATAAACTGTCATGAAAGCAGTAAGAGAAGATATTAAAATTAACATATTAACTACAAGCATTATGCGTTAAATGTTACCCGTTTTCCAGAATAATTATCATTAAACTGTCACCAACACAAAGTTATGATAATTTAACAGTTACTTTTTATTGCGACACCTTACCTTAATTTAATTAATGTCGATAAATTGTTGCCGAAGATGTGACTAAAGGAAAAATATAGAATATAGCAATAGATCTTGCAGAAGTTGTTGAGATAACCTTTTTTACTGAGAAGTTTATCATCATGAAGTATATGGTGCGAGGTACTGGTATTCTGCTAATCGCCTACCTGCTTCCCAACAATAGCATATAGTGTCAAACTACAAGGTTTAAAACTAATGGAATATTTAAAGTGATAAATGACTCCCCTCATTAAGGTATCGATCTAATTTAATAAGTCTGATGGTACTTTTTGGCATGGTTAGCAAAAAAAAAAACAAATTGGATTCTACTTATTTTTACAGTCGTGCCATACAAAGTTTACCACCATATGTTACTTAAATAAAAATATATTAACTAATCTTATTAAAGCGCAGAGTATAGAAGAAAAAAATCTCCGGTACTAATGACCCAATTCTGAACACGCTGCAAACTTGCTGCAGGAAAAAAATACGAAAAACAAAACGAGAGCGAATTCCCAATACTAGAGTGACGAATGGTCTAGAAAGTTTAGTGTTTTCGACTTCGGTGGTAGAGTTTGTAACTGGAGGACTACGTGACAGTTGCTGACTCACTCCTCAATCTAAATTATTATTGGAACCTCAAATAAGACCATTTTGTTTATAAAAAGAGCATGACAAAAAATTGTAAAACGAAAATTTAAAAAAAAATAACTTTATTAGTTGAACTTGGTACGTATTTCAATAAATATTTTAATTAGTACTACTCATCGCTGTGCATAATACCTTTCATTAAATAAATAAATTGGTTCACATAAACGATTTCTTTATAAGTATATTTTATAATACCCATAAAGAAATTGGAAATCTATATAGAACTACTTATTGAAATGGTGGTATTTTAAATGGCGTGCTGGCAGGTATGCAAACTTAATTATAGTTCGTTATTTGTTATCACTTTTATGTTGAATTTTAGTGCCGATATGTATGAATGATATGTATATAATATAACTCGAATATAACTGTAAAATAATACAAATAATTTAAAAATTATATTAATTAACTTTTATATTCGGAGGTATGCAATTCGGAGGTAAGTAATCGATAATGCATATCAATCCGTTAACTTATGTCCCAAAATAATTAATTAGGCTTAAATTAATTATATCATAAATTATTCCAACATTACTTAATTTTAGAAATAAATACTTTTAAACGAAAACAGACTAACCTATGAAGTTTAAAATTATTAACAAATTGGCACAGCGTTGTTTGTTTTGGTATATAAAAGCGCCTAAAACTTAACTTTCACAGTAAAGGTTCTAGATTGTTAATTTGACCTCGGAGATTTAATTATGTACGTCACCTGCTGAAGCTGTTTTATAAAGGAGGGTGTCACAGACAGCCTTGTTTATAATGTACTAAGTAAAGCATAACCCAACCCTTCGACGTCTGGCGGAGGAATTAACCTTTTTATGAATTTATGTATAGCCTACTAATAAATAAATTTAGCGAAAGGAACCTACATTTACTACTCAAGTTTTATACAAAATTAGAAGTTGTCACTTGGTTTTATGACGCGAAAATTAATTTTAATTGTTTTATTAATAATTTACGAAGTCACGATAGCCGAGTGGTTGGGTGATCGGAATTTCGAGTCAAGAGACCCGAGTTCAATCCCCAGGTGGCAGGCTCGTATCATTGGGTTTTTCAAAAACTTATGTACGAATTACATCGTAGGCTTGAACATAAAGACGGCGACGGGCTCACCACCTGTCACGTTGTCCCGAAAATATCTTCGGTGGAAGGTGGGTCGAAGTGACTTAATTGTCTAGACTAGACCTCTGCCTCCCCCTGTATTGGGAATTGCGTGAAGATATTTATTTTATTTATTTTATTAATAATTTATATTGCAAGGAATATGTGGTTTCATATTAAATATTATATATACGATATTTACTATGGCCATCAAAGATCTGTTGATTAATTTAGGGTGCACCGATCTGCTGATTAATACAGTTTACTCCTTTGAAGTAACTATCCTGCCATAAGGCTGTTGCTATTATGATTATGTTGGTTTTTGCTCTACGTCAACTACGACACCAATGAGAAAATAAGAATTTCGATGTTCTTGTCTTGTTGACAAGACAAGTTGTTGACAGCAGATATGTTAAATAATTGTGATAATATAAAAATGGTTTGTTTTTAGTCACGATAGCCGAGTGGTTGGGTAATTCGAGTCAAAAGAACTGAGTTCGACCCCCAGGTGGTAGGCTGGAAAAAACAGGGTTGGCGATGCCTCCGCCCATCGATTAGTAAGGTATACAAGAAGATCACCAGCCGAGCGACCCCGACGGAAGCCGTACTGTCGGTCGTTAATCAACTGGTCCTCCTCAAAGTATCTCAAGAAATGGCAGTTTATACGCCAGCGAGGATATCTGCGTCTCGTAATTGGAGAGTAGTCCCCTGATATAACAGAAATCCACGGCAAGCATGGTAAAAGATGCACATGTTTGTTGCTATGTTTGCCTCGGACAAGGTAGGAACAGAGGTAGATTTTTGGGTAGACTTTTTCTTCCGCTATCATGATTTGGGGGAGGGGGGGGGTTGGATCTCCGATTACTTGCATTAACCAGACAAAGTTTATTAAATTTCTACTTCACGCCGGTATTCTGTAAGGTCGTGGTACTTCCCCGGTCGAGCCGGCCCACTCATGCAACAACAAAAGCTGATGCATGGCTCTACTACTGTTAAAGCGGTGGTGGTTGATTGACTTAATACAAAGCACAGAAACGCAAAAATGAATTAAATATTTTATTAAACAATTTAATATATATTATAGAGTTTATTAGAGTACTAGCTACAGTTTTGGCCAAGGCGTTACAAGTAATAAGTGAACATTACATGAATTACAACTTCACATGAATTACGAAAACCAACTTTTGATCTCGACAAAATCGAATAAACAGAACAATACCCAAAACAAAACTCATAAAATGAATAAATTTATTTCACGTTTAAACATACAGGTACTGAAAGAAAATATAAATAAAGCGCTGGAAATAACAAATTGACATTAAGACAACAGAGCTTTTATTTGTCACTAATTAGGGAATGAAATTACAGAACCAAAGGCGCGGTCTTTAAATATAAATCAATTAACAACGATTACAATTATATCTTTAACTTTTAAGGTAATGGAAACCTTATTACTGTGACGTACGCTAGATTGTAGTTTACATTGTAACTTTTTATTAACTTGCTCAATCGAAATTGATGTTTTTTCATTTAAATATAATTTTATTATTTTCCAGTTTTCTCATATCTTCTACCTATAAATTCTTATGGCGATCCAAAGTATTTTTGATTTCTTTTGTTTTCATTCTTATTTATTATCCAGTTGTGAACATCATATGCCATTAAGGCTATTATTTAATAAAAATACAATTATTTTAACATTTTCCGTAATTATTAATTAAGTAATTGCTGCCACAGTTAGACGTATCGCATGAAAACTATTCTTACGTGTAAAGTGTACTAACTAATGCGTTAAGTAATGAAATCGGATAATAAAACGATGAAATGGAAAAACAATTTAAGTCGAGGTAGGAACCTCCGACTAACTCGCTCATTAGGTGCAACTAATGAAACACTTAATTAAACAATTATTAAAATAATACAATTGCAACCGATAAATAAAATATGCAAAACTTATGTTTGCAGGGTTGCGTTTTGGCATAGATTTTGCATAATAACCAATGAGTTGGCACTGATTGCAAAATTGAGTGCAATTTGAAATTTGTAAGCAGCACTTATTCAATCTCTTAAAATTTATTACAAAACACTAGGAGACAAATACAAAAAGACTATAATATTTGTTACTCACATACATTTAAAGCATGTTTCTTGTAATGAAATAAATATTAACATGCTTTTGTACAACTGAACAACAATTAGTGGTATTTATATAAAACACCACTTTTTCTACATTTTCTCGGGTTCTTTGTGGTGCCTTCGTTGTTTCGGATCCCATACCATAAGTGCTTTAGCATCTTTCATTGGTCTCGGAGCATTTGCATAGATGTTGTTACTATATATACATAGTAATTATTTTAATTACATAGTACTTATTTATTTATTTAATCGAAACTATAAAAAGTCACGATAGCCGAGTAGTTGGGTGGTCGGAATTTCGAGTCATGAGACCCGAGTTCGATCCCCAGGTGGCAGGCTCGTACCAATGGGATTTTCAAAAACTTATATATGAATTATGTCGTTGGCTTGGGCATAAAGACAGTGACGGGCTCACCACCTGTCACGCTGTCCTGAAAATATCTTCGGTGGAAGTCAAAGGGACTTATTTGTGGTGAGTCAAAGGGACTTATTTGTCTAGACTAGACCTATGTCTACCCCTGTATTGGGAATTGCGTATAGATATTTATTATTTATAATAAGTCTGAGAAACGTACATTTTTCTTATTTTGAATTTGTAATTACATTTATTTATAAATTCTTACAAATTATAAGTTAAAATATTTAAGGAATATCTTACGCTTATTATAATATATTAGAATATATTAAAATATTTATGAAATTAGGGACATCATCGAAAGTTAGAAATCTACTCAAATAGTTCAAATAGTACAAAAGTTCTGAACTTTTGATTGAATTGAACCGCTTCGTCGTTGGACTATACAGATAGCCTAAAAATTATATAATGCCTTATAAATATGTAAATAAGGTACATTAATTGGAATCGTAACAAAATATAAAATATTATTTTCAGAGTATAGTTGTATATTATGTACTTGTAATTGCGTCTAAGCCTTCATTTTTCATAACTTAAAATTTTACATTACCTAACATACGTAACAAACATTAATCACAGGCGATTATTCAATAGATTTTTACGTGTGCACCTTCAGAAGTAATACATTTTTCACACTACGAACCTCGGCAGTGTCCAGAAGTTGTCGTCTACATAAAATTGACCATCAAGCTAAGCACGAAAAAAATTTAAATGTAAATATACATATTACCGTGTGGTAATGGTGAAAGAATATAACGGCTCCCCTTCTGTAGGTGTCGTAAGAGGCGATTAAGGAAAACAACCTTGAATATCGTTATGGCAACCGATTTATGGCGGGATAACGATATCTAAAAATCAGACTAAAATAATCGCCAAGCGTGGCGATTATGGCAAATCCTCCCTATGGAAGATACCTTTTAAATAAATACAGCACAAACAGTTAGGGTGGAACGAAGTATTTAATATAATTTATTTATAAGAAGCTATTTAAATAAGTACAGTACAAACAGTTACGATAGAACGAAGTATTGTGCTGTGGCTCAACATTTCAGGGAGTCCATTGGAGTGAGGTTGGCGCACACTTAAGTTTTTTTTCATCTACAATTTTATGATTTCCTATATTAATTTAAGATAGTTGCATAATAGTAGGGAGTAACTTGTCTATTTTGTTTGTGAAGCAAACCTATAACTTTACATGGCCCGCTTGTGGCTGAACTAGTAGTAATATAGTATGTTATTGGTATAGTGCGGCTTCACAATTGATATAAAACAAAAGTATCTAAATAAAAGATGTTAAAACATTTAGTTTTAACATCTTTTATTTAGATACTTTTAGTACACCAAGAAACACTCCTCCTCCACCAGGTCCTTCGAAAAAGTAATTACTGCGGCAAAATCCGAGCACATTGGCAGAATTGGCGAGAAACTAGTTCGTCTTTCTTCGGTAATTCGTGCGTTCTGGTCCCTCGCCAATGCTGTCCAAGGGAATTTCAGTCAGGCACCACTACCATTTCTGGACAGGGAGGACAACTCGCTGGCCCATGACGCAAAAGAGAAAACCGATCGGGTATGGCACAGAGCGCTTCTCTCGAAGCTTATGGGCTTCCCGAGAAATTTTTTAATTGGGTCACTAGTTTTCTCACAGACCGGAGCATCAAGGTTGTAGTTGACGGAGCATGCTCTGACTCCAAGTCTGTGAACGCTGATGTCTCACAAGGCTGTGTGCTATCGCCAACCCTGTGTGTTCTGCATATTGTTACAAATTAGTGATATTCATTGCTATGTAGACCACAGTACTGGTGATTCCCTATATACCGGTTGTGCCAATATTTCTCGGGAAAACGTCGACAAGTACCGGAACAAACTTGTGTCTGACGTCGAGATTTTGTTAGACAAAATCTCGGACTGGGGCCGACAAAATTTAGTCCAGTTCAACCCTACAAAGAGACAAGTTTACGCGTTTACCGCTAAAAAGAAACCCTTCGTCGTATCACCTCATTTTGAGAGCACTCCCCTAGTTGCGTCTGCTAGCATCAGAATCCTTGGCGTCGTCATATCGACCAATGTTAAATTTCGCAGTCATTGTGAAGGGAAGGCCGAACTGACCTCTTAAAAGCTTAGCGTGCTCAGTAGAGCACGGCAATACTTCATGCCGGCCCACCGCTTGCAACTTTATAAGGCGCAGGTTCGGCCGCACATAGAGTACTGTTCTGATGTCTGGGGGCACCCTAGTATCAGTTCCTTCCATTTGACCGTATCCAACCAAGAGCGGTTCGAATCGTCGACGACCATGTTCTATCTGATCGGCTAGATCCCCTAGCTTTGCGAAGAGATCTCCTTGCATTTTTTACAAGATCTACTACGGGGAGTGCTCCGAGGAATTGTTTAGATTAATCCCAGCCGCTGAATTTTACCATCGTACCTTACGGCATAGTTAAAAATTCCATTAACATTACCTTGATGCTTTGTATTCCACCATAGTGCATTTTTCGCGGAATTTTCTGCCACGCACTTGCACTTTATGGAATGAGCTGCCGTCAGCGATTTTTCCAGACCGATACGGCTTAGGGAGTTTCAAGAAAAAAGCCTATACCTTTCTCAAAGGCCGGCAACGCATCTGCTATACCTCTGGTATTGAGAGTGTTCATGGGCGACGGTAATCACTTACGATCATGTAAAAAAAATGACCACGGCTCCATTGGGCCCGGCCTATCATCACGGACAGAACGAACTGGCAAGCCTGTTATCGTGTTAATGTACCGGGCAAAGTCGAAGATATGTTTAGTGGATTATATCACCACATATGACAAGAACCTCATGAAAGCCGAAACAAACAAATCGAAATATCTACCAAACACACGGCGTGACCGATATTATCAATTATTGTATACCAATCATTCCTGTAGTCGTTTCTGCGAATAGTTTAATCACAGTTAGGCTCGCTGGACATCTGAAACGACTAGAACTCTGTGACTGACTGCTGCAAGGTCAAATTCCGATCGCTTCCGAGCGCTCCTTGATACCCTTTGCGTGATTAATCTTCGCCGTAACCTTCGTGGTTTGGTCTCCGTTGTCGAGAGCTTCCGTCTGGTAGGATATTATATTAAGATCTTATATTTAATATATTTATGTATCGCTATTTATCGCGTATATATTTTTGATATATTATTGATTTTAAAGAATTTTACTTATTCTTATTTTTGTAAGTAGAGGGTGGGCCATGAATTAGTAAACATTTGAAAAAATCTTATAAAAAAACCATTTGACATATTTTAGAAATCGTTTATTTATGAGAAAGCTAATTAGTTGTAATTTATTTTTTAAAAATTGTTTCGTCTAAATGTGGTCATTTATGTAAATAGGTAAATTTTTATAGTGTTTATAAAGGTGTACACTCATCTAAGCGAGTCCTGAAGTTTTCGAATACTCTTCTGCAAAGAGACCGCGAGATCGCCGACATCTCTTCGATGATTTTTTCTTTAAGTTGACGTAGTGAATTCGGTTTACCAATGTAGACACGACTCTTTAAATAACCCCATAAAAAGAAGTCTGCTGGGGATAGATCTGGACTTCTGGGTGGCCATTGGATGTCACCCCGTCTGGATATCAGCTTTTCCGGAAACATGTCTTTGACTACCGACAAGGACTCGTTCGATGTGTGACACGTGGCTCCATCTTGTTGAAACGATGTGTTACGATTATAGCCAGCAAATTCCAGTAGCATCGGTGCTAAGAACTCCCGTAACATTTTCACATACTCGGCAGAATTAACAGTAACGGAACGGAACGGCCTCGAGAATCTTCAAAAAAGTAAGGTCCGATGATTCCTTTTGCTGAAATTGCAGCCCATACAGTTACCTTAGGAGAGTGAAATGGACTCTCATGTTTAGCTTTAGGATTTTCGCTGCTCCAATACCTGCAATTCTGTTTGTTTACATGTCCTTTTAGGTGGAAATAGGCTTCGTCAGAAAATAAGATGTTATGAAAATTACTGAAACGAGTTAACACTGTTTCGGCATATGACTTACGCAAATTTAAATCATTAGGGTTTAGTTCTTGCACTAGCTGGATCTTATATGCATGTAATTTCAAATCTTATTTCAAAATACGGTGTCAGAAAATCCTAATTCAGCCGAACGTTTGCGTGTCGATAAATCTGGATCACGTCGAACAGAAGCGGAAAATTGCTGCACGTTTTCTTCGCTCCGAGATGTGAGTGGGCCGCCGGTTTGTTTCACATTTAGTGTAGATCCCGACTCTTCGAACTTTTTCACCCATTCCTTTATTAAAGGAGCACTTGGACACTGACTTAAGACGTGTAAACCATATTCAACGCGAAATAAGCGTCTCACAGTAATGAGCGAAAAGTCGTTTAAATAAAACTGTTTCACGCAGTAAGCGCGTTGCGGCCCCGAGAAGCGATGCATTGCGACTAAATTTCCAAGAAGCGAGGTAGTGCCCCCGCCCGCGCCCGCGCACCGTGCGGCAACAGTTTGCGCGGTAAGTTACATTTAAATGTTAACGAATTCTTGGCCCACCCTGTATATAAAC
>JAGSMR010000011.1:4765000-4775000 GCA_029286605.1 Sericinus montela
TACATTTTAAAGGCATTGTTGACTATAGTATCAATGTGTGTATTGAAATGAAGTTGTGAGTCAAGAAATATACCTAGATCATGAACAGTTAGCCGTTTGTGTAACAGAACTCCCCCCAAGGAATATGCAAAGCGAAAAACATTCTTATTTTTAGTAAAAGATATCTAGTTAGATTTAGAAATGTTTAGCTGCAGTTTGTTCTCGGTGCAGTACATAAAAAGCCTATTAAGGTCTTGTTGTAAATTGTGACAGTCGTGTAAACTGTGAATTCCCAGATATAATTTAAGGTCATCAGCATACAGTAAAAATTTTGTATACATAAAACAATATTTAATATCATTAATAAACAAAATAAACAACAGGGGTCCCAAAATGGACCCCTGTGGCACGCCTGAAGACGCAAAGAACGTGTTGGACTCATAGCCATTAAGTACATCTTTTGGGACCTGTTAGATATATATGATGCGAACCAACGCAGAAGATTGCTTTTGATACCATTGTAAGCTATTTTGCGAAGTAGGATTTCATGATCTACCTTATCGAAAGCTTTACGAAAATCCGTGTACACTGAATCAACTTGAACCCTGTTGTCTATTTGTTCAAATATGTATGAAGTGTAAAGTAAAAGTTTGGTAGTAGTTGACCTTTTTTGTACAAAACCATGTTGTTCTTCTATGATTTTATTATGAACCACATAGTACAAATTAGCATGTTCCAGTTTCTCGAAAAGCTTCGACATGGCAGACAGAATAGATATTGGACGGTAGTTTTCTACATCGGATTTGCGTCCACTTTTGTATATTGGCGTGATGTTAGCTTGTTTCCATATTTCTGGGAAAAAACCTTCCTGCAGACATCTATTAAATACAAGATGAAGAGGAATACAAATGGTTTCAGCAGTACGTCTTAGAAAAGTGGGTGGTATCTGGTCCCGGCCCTTTAGTTACATCAATTGATTCTAATAGTTTCAAGACTTCCTTTGCTGTAATCAATATAATATGTATATTAGTATTTGATTCTGAATCATCCCTAGGAGGTTCCCATGTATTAATATCGAAATAGGAGATCTCATAAACGGATTGGTAAAATGAGGAAAACATATTACATATATCCTTTGGATCGCTAGAAGACTTTCCTTCATAGTTCATTGATGAAGGTATGCCTGAGTTAACTCTACGATTAGCAATATAGCTCCAAAATACTTTTATATTATTAGGCAAACCTTCTTCAACTTGTAGAATATAACGATCATGACATATTTTTGACTCAATTTTAAATCTCTTTCGGTATAAGGGGAAGATCTCGTAATCGCATGCATTACCATACTTCTTCCATTTTATCCATGCAGCATTCTTAGCTTTAAATATATGTAGCTCAGCTCTCATGCTGGTGAGAACCAGGCTGGCGAATTATTAAACTTAGAAACACAAATAGGGGTTTTTGATTTAATTATAGAATAAATTATTTCATAAAATATTTCAACTGCCTTTTTTGCAGATTCATTACCAAGGAGTGAATACCAATCTACATTAGAAATGTCATTATTCATTTTAACATAATTCGCTTTATTGTAAGATAATTTTATAAGAGGTTTTCGGTACATCATATTATCTTCTGTTTGGAGATCTACTTTTAGAAAGAAGAAAGGGTGAAGTGTTACTTCCGGTGAAATGGCACTGGTAGGAGTAAAACAAAAGCAATTAATATCGGATATAAATAGGTCAAGTAATCGTCCATTCAAATTTTTATTTATATTATATTGTAAGGAATTTGTTAAAGCCAAAAACTGAAGAAGATATTTCCCAGCGTAACTAATACTATTGCCCGGTTTGGGTGTACAGAATTTATTTGTGATTTCCCAGTCTATCGAAGGAAGATTAAAGTCACCGGCTGAGCAATGATGAATTATACTATCTGATGTTAATAAATTTGCAAGGTAGTTTATATACGCTATGTAAGTATCTGTGGGCTGATTAGGAGGAATATATGTTGCAATAATGACATTGTATTTATCTTTATGTTCGGAAGGTAATTCAACTATTACATAGTCGATGCACTGTGGAACCACGTTTGACAACAGACGGCGCACAGGTCGCAGATCGCGTCGCACCGCCACCAACACTCCACCGCCATCAAGTTTGCCAGTACCTTCACGATCCCGATCGTATCGGAACACAATATATCTACAGTCTATAAACTCATTATCCATGGAGTTAACCACGTTTCAGCTAAAATAAGAATATCGTACGATTCTGACAAAATATTCATATATATAGTATTTAACTTAGTTCGAATACCACCACAGTTTTGATAGTATACAGAAAGTTGTCTTTTTACAGCGCTAACGGTAAAATAATGTCATAAATTTGTATTAACTTGATGAGGTTAAAAATATGTGTCCAAAATGATAATTTCATTACAACAATAGATATATATGACGATAAATAAAAATAACAAAGAACTTTATAAATTACAATAAACATAGTTAGATTCAATTTTATACTACTTATTACTTTTAAACACTTGGTAACTCCATGTTGTTGATCCCACAATGAAAGAGCTATGACAATTAAATATGTAATTCCTAAGAGTATTAGGAATATATAACAAGTGGGCAGGCGTTGTAGTATTGAATAAAATAATAAACAGATTAGATTAAGCAATATCCAATGAACAGAATTAATAATAACAGTTATACAAATAAAGTTCAAAAGTGGGTAGCTTAACAAAAATATTTGTGAAGAGTAGATATACGTTAAGAGAGCACAATAAATAAACATTACATCAAAGTGATACAACTCGAAACATATATTTAAATAAAGTGACTTACGATTATTTCTTACTGGGTATAATTTTTGAGAGGTCATCGATAGTGCGGATAGCAAGTACAGGAGAATTTGCGTTTTCACGAACAAGTATACAACAAGTATACTACCGTGCTTGACCCATGCGTAACGAAAATTGTTCCGTTTAGCAGTATCTTTAACGCTGCGAAACAATTGTTTATTCCTCAGCGTTAGATGTTCGTTGATATAGATCCTACGCGGTTCTCCTGATATATTTAGTAAGTCAGTTTGTAGGCCCCTTGTCATTCGAGCTGCCGCCAGAACATTGTCTCTGAATGAGCGAGTACTAAATTTCACTATTATGTTCTTTGGGTGACTGCTATTTGAGCTAGCATGAGGCACTCGATGCGCAGTCACTATGTGATTAGCGGTGATAGTGTGCTTCATAGCAACTCCAAGATCTTCGATAATTTTTATAATATTTTCACCGCGACGTTCAGGAATGTTGCTAATCTCAATATTGCATTGACGAGACTGTTGCTCCAGCGATTCTATTTTATTCTGTAATGCTGTCAAATTCTTTGCTTGGTTTTCTATTGATGCAATGTTCTTTTCCACTTGAGATATGCGACTAATACACTGATTAGCTTTAGTATTAAGCTCCTCGTACTTATTAGCCATAAAGTTGACAGACTTTTTCATTTCTTCAAATTCTCCTAATACTTCTCTTCAAATTCTCCTAGACATCATGGTGTCATGCTTTATGAACCAGTTTTCTAATGTTTTGGATATGGACTCTTGAAAATCCTTAAACTCTTTATGGAAAGTAGCCATCGTTTCTTCTGAAGCTTGACGGTTACGAAGAGTAACATAGTTTGGAGAGAATTGATCCGAAATCGATGTGAAACTTGCATTATCAACAGGCGATGAATGCTTGAGGCCTTCAGTATGACTTTGTTTACTCATCTTAAAGTACTGAGATTAATATATATATTTATAAAAATTCGCGTAATTTCGTCTCTGTTTCTTATATTACTCCATGTACGCAAGTTGATGCCGGGTGTCGGGCAGGTAGGACTCGCGATAAGCACAACCGGTCTGTACGATCAACTACGTATGAATGGTTAGAGGAAACGAAAGAATTGTTGTATGTGGTGATTTGAATAGATGGGTTGGTACCCCTCGGCCAGGGTACGAGTCGGTGCTTGGAATGTTTGGTGATAAAAGGGTTAACGATGCTGGCAAGCTTATACTGGCTGTATGCAAGGAAAAGGGTCTTCTTGTGACAAACACTGTGTTTAGTCACAAGAAAATCCATATGTATACTAGAACAAGAGGGAATAGGAGAAGTATGATCGATTTATTCCTGGTGGATGACCGACTGCGAAAACAGGTGGATATGCGAGTGTTCCTGGGTGCTGAACTGGGAACGGATCACTATCTAGTGATTACTATATTTAGGGGTCGGTTCGCGGGTTGGCACCACCGGATGGCGGTACCAGAACCACAGTCGGTCGGTAGCATCTGAAGCTGGAAGCTTCAGGAAGTGGACACCAGGGATAAATATCAAGCAAGGGTAGCCGAAATGCTTGACATCATCGATGTCCGAAAAGAATGTGTGGAAGAAATATGGCAGAGCCTTAGAGATGGAAAGATTAGTGCTGCAGAAGACGTGTGTGGTACTGTGAAAAGAGGAAGTTGTAAAAACGTTGATGCATGGTGGAATGACGAAGTGAAAGAAGCAATAAATAAGAAGAAGAGAGCATGGTTTGACTACTTGGCCTCTAGTAACGATAAGGATATGAGAGAGAAGAGAAAAGAAAGATATAAGCTCCAGAAAGTTCACACGAAAGCATTGATTGAGGAAGTGCGTGAAAGGAGTAGAATGGAAGCGGACGAAAGGTTGTCGCACAACTTCAAGGAAAACTCCAAACTCTCCTGGAAAGAGGTTGGAAGGACCCGGAGTGGTGCGACAGCCTTAAGAATGAATAAAGTACTTTTGGGAATCAATGACGTCCTCTCAGAAAAATCGGACGTCATGCAGCGATGGAGCGAATTTTATAGAGAGATGTATGCGTGTGATGATCTTTGTGGGGGATCCGGGGGTGACGCCGTGACTGGTACGCCAGACTCGGACCTCGATGACACTGAGGTCATCAGTATGAAAGAAATTGAATGTGCGATTAGAAGTTTGAAATGTGGTAAGGCTGCGGGACTAGATAGAGTTACTGCTGAAATGGTCAAGTATGGTGGGCCACGTGTCTGGGACAGCTTTCATCTGCTGTGTTATTTGTGCTGGCGAACGGGGGCTGTTCCGGATGATTGGCGATCCGCGGTCATTGTGCCTTTATATAAAGCTAAAGGTTCACATTATGACTGCGGGTGCTATCGGGCGATCAGCTTGACCGGTTTAGCAAGTAAAGTTTACTCGAAGGTTTTGACACGTAGGATGCAAGATAAATCGGAAAGATTTCTATGGGAGGCGCAATGCGGATTTAGACCTGGAAGAGGATGCACGGATCAAATGTTTTCTCTCCACATGATCACGGAGAAGCTTCTGGCTGCTAACCAGAAGATATTCTGTGCTTTTGTGTATCTTGAGAAAGCATTTGATAAGGTTGTAAGGAAGAACATGTGGAAACTGTTGCCGGGGTATGGTGTGGATGGTCGATTGCTAAGGGCTGTGTAGTCACTTTACTGTGACTGTAAAGCCTGTGTGCGGGCAGGGCATGACCTGTCACCCATGTTTAGCGTCCAAACGGGCGTAAAACAGGGTTGTGTCATGTCTTCCAGGCTGTTCATACTGTATCTCGACAGCTGTTTACAGAAACTGAAAGATAGCTGTTTGGGTGTGAAATTGGGTGACATAAAAGTAAATTGTCTACTATATGATGATGATGCAGTGCTTATTGCACCATCAGAGGCAGAACTGCAGGCATTAGTCACGTGTATGAAAGAAGAATGTAAAATTAATGGTCTCCGTTTGAATGCTAATAAAACTAAGGTTCTGGTATTTGAAAGGGACGAAGAAAGAACGAAGTGCGAAATTTGGGTAAATCAGGAATATCTCAAACAGGTGAATGAAATTGTATACTTGGGGAGTGCGTTTAGCCGGGATGGAAGATGTGATTTAGATGTGGACAGGCGTGTCGCTGCCGGGAACAAAGTCAATAGTGCCCTGACTGCGTTAATCAAAAGGCAACGCGTTGTGAAAAATGCACACCTTGCAATACATAACGCAGTGTTGGTACCGACTTTGTTATATGGCAGCGAAACCTGGGTATGTCAGAAGAAGCATTAAAGCAGGTTGAATACAGTGGAGATGCCTTTCCATTGCCGACCGAAAGCGAAACGAAGAAATTCGCAATATGGCAGGTTTGAAAGATGACCGTGTCTCAAAAATGGATAAGGGCGTGCTTCGATGGTTTGGGCACGTTGAGCGAATGAGTGAAGACCGAACGGTGAAAAAAATATATAGCGCGAAAGTTAATATTAAAAGGTGTCGAGGTAGACCGAGACTAACTTTCGAAGACCATGTGAGCAAATTGCTCGAAGAGGGGAAGGTCAAGAGTACTCGGATACCTAGACGTGCATGTATGAAGAAGATGATGAATCTGAAAGAAGCGAAAGAAGTTTGACACTTTGCGATCTGTTCTCTCTGGCTACCCCGTCAGCGATTGTGCGTGAAGATAAATAATAAATATAAATATAATAATATTTAATAAAACATGTTAAAATTTGCAGTCTGTCATTGCTCCACATGTCGTTTTACTCCACAGATTCTTCAACATGTAGCTTTTTAAATAAAAGCACTGCAGTTATGGCCGTGCTTAAATAGCAAGGGGCATTTTTTTCGTGCACTGCTTTTAGTTTAATGAAAATTGCCACGGCACCTCCAAGTTGCGTCACCTAAAAGGATAAAACTTAAACTACACAAAAATTTCGTTTTAAATAATTTTTAATTTAGACAGCTGATATTCATAGTTTATACTCGTTGAGAATAAATTACTAGATTTTGTAAAAGTTTTCAACATTTTTCCCCAACAATAAAAACATAATAATTATATTAATGAGCCATTTAAGAAGTTAACTATAAAAAACAGCACGACTTAAATACTTAAGAAATTGAGTCACGATATATATATATATATATATATATATATATATATATATATATATATATATATATATATATATATATATATATATGTATATATATATATATATATATATATATATATATATATATATATATATATATGTATATATATATATGTATATATATATATGTATATATATATATATATATATATATATATATATATATATATATATATATATATATATATATATATATATACATACCAACGATTTAATTCGTGCATAAGTTTTTGTAAAACCCATTGGTACGAGTCTGTCACCTGGGGTTCGAACTCGGATCTCATGACTCAAAGTTCCGACCACCCAACAACTCGGCTATCGTGACTATTTATCGAGATTTATGTTCACAATTAAAATAGTTTCTGTTGGCGACTTTGTACAGTCTTCTCTTTGTTGTCATTGTCCTCATACTTTAACTTGGTATAAGGTATTTAGTACAAGATTGTGACAGTAACACAAGCTATATCACTATCACAATCCTTTATATACTACTACCCTTACATCTATAAGGAAACTAATTCCATAAAGTACATTATTGTTGATTTTTATAATGGGAGAAGTTGTTAAAAGGAGAACGAGTTCATCTGGTGTGAGGAGGGACTGTAGGAACATTGATGATGAGGATGATGAGGAGACGTATAGAAAGAACGCTATCGCTCGATAATGCAGAAGTACAAAATGCCTCTACTTCGCATCGATATGTTTAAAGTCAGCCCTTATTTCAATGGTACCATCCCACTTATGACCACAGAAAAAGCCAAAAGATATCCAGAAGTTACTGTCATTATTAAATTAAATTAAATCTTTAGTTTATTTATTTACTTAAGAATATAATTAAACAATCAGATTCGGTAAAGAAACAACTGTTTTCAAATATTAAGTATATTAAAGATTGTACACAAAATTCGTAAATATTTTTTGCTTCTCAATTTTACTTACTTTTTAGAGAAATATCAAGTTAGATGTAAAGAACCGAAACACTGGAAAGCTTTTTCAAGCTTTTACCACAACGCATTACCGTTTGACGTGGAAAGTAAAATAATATTTTGTTTCATCTTGTCACAGGGAAGGTGAAGATTAAGCCGTTTCTCAAAGTTGCTGTTGCTTTCTTTGGTGATGTATATGTATATATATATATATATATATATATATATATATATATATGTATATATATATATATATATATATATATATATATATATATATATATATATATATATATATATATATATATATATATATATATATATATATGTATATATATATATTTATATATTTATATATTTATATATTTATATATTTATATATTTATATATTTATATATTTATATATTTATATATTTATATATTTATATATTTATATATTTATATATTTATATATTTATATATTTATATATTTATAATAACTTTACGTTATTAAATTGAATATTGTATATACGTTGAGTATTATATTTTATTTATTATAATATCCTTTGACTTATTTTCTGCAACTTAACGCAAGAGATTTTAAACTAACATCATAAGTGCTCACAAGGAGTGCTACCTGAGCTTCTACGTGTGTATTTGCAATTCAAATGCCACACTTATAAGTACTTAAATGCTGCATAGATCGCAGATTTTAAGACATATCTTTTGTGAGGAGTGCTGCAATAGAAAATATGCATAGAAACAGTTTTTGGAACAGAATCTTAAAATCTTTATGCATAAAATGTTTTAGTATCATACAGATTTCATTGAGCAGCTTAATTAATTAAAGAATTCAAAAAGAACTATATTTTAAATAAGACTTTCAAATTTTTCCCGATAATTTTTCACAAGTAAAGAGAATATTTTTACAAGAGGTTACTTCCACATAAAAACAAACCAAAGTATCCTCATTTTTGCTATTTTACCAGAGTTGGTGCCTACGAATTTTATACCCTTCTTTTATTACGATACAATAGAAACATATTCTAGCAAATTTTTTAGCGTAAAATAGTTATCTATTGTTAAATTAAAATTGTATAAATTAAAAGCAGAAATAGTTATCTATTGATTTTACCAAATATTTATCAAATTCGGTAAAATCAATAGATAACTATTTCTGCTTTACAAATGGTTGCTTTGCATTTGTAGGTCTTCTAGAATTGAAAATATACATACGATGCATATAGATATACAAACACTAACCATCAGACAGTTTGATTGCTCTTTTGCCACCATTTTACATTACAAAATATCTAACATCGGAATTATGAACTTCGTAAATAGTGCTTGTTCGTAGGTATGACCCATATAGCCTCATCGTACTCCAACGTATTTTATAAAACAATTATACAAAACAATTTTTCAACATCAAACGGGGATGGGTGTTTGAAGAGCACCATTGTTTGCTTTACGGTACGAGTCAATAGTAATAATAATAAATATCTTCAAGCCATTCCCGATACAGGAGTAGACAGTGGTCTAGACAATTAAGGCCTTTCACCCGTGAGTGAACCTCTCGAACGTGACAGGTGATGAATCCTTCTTTATGTCCAAGCCAACGATACAAACTGTAGATAAGAACCTAAAAAGCCTTTTCGAAAATAGTCTACTTACTGTCTGCCTAAGAAACCACCTAGTTAAACAGAAACAGAGCCAGGGATTTGAACTCGGGTCTCTCGACTCACATTCCGCTCGCTCAACCACTTATCGTTACTTATTTGAAACATCGTGACTCGTTCGCGTGACGAGTCAGTAGTATGATAGAAAAATGAATTTACATATCTTCTCGCCATTCCCATTACAGTGGTAGTGAAAGGTCTATCCAATTTAGTAATTTCGACCTTTCACAAAAGATATTATGGAACAACGTGACATGTGGTGAGCCCGTCGCCATCTTAATGTCCAAACCAACGATATAATTCCTATAAAATCTGGGGATCGAAATCGGGCCTTTTCTCTCGAAGTCCGACTAACCAACCGCTCGGTTACCGTGATTTTTTTTAATTTATATATCAATCAAATAAACTAAAAAAAATATTCATTGATATAAGTAACATATCATGTACGTATCATTAATTACATATATCA
>JAGSMR010000011.1:4780000-4835000 GCA_029286605.1 Sericinus montela
CAGCCAGCGTTTGTTGGCTACGAATCTCTTCAGTAGTGTACTAATTGCTACTAAATAGTACACTAGTATTAATTCAATAAATATTTTGTCTTTTTTAAACAGTAAAGGATTAAGGGCAAATTACGGTCACCGGCGTATTAGATACTTCGTTTTCGGTTGAACCATATGCATTTTAATTAAGTTTAGTGGCAGGAACTCATAGTCAACTTTGACAGTTGCAATAATGAACGATATTAAAAATATAGCTTTAATAGTCAGCAGCAACAACTGTTGATGTTATATAAAACAAGCGATATATAAGTAATAAAAAAGCCAGTGAACTGAAAAGTTCGTATAACAGCTTTTATGTCAAGTAAAACCCAGATATGTACAGATTATGACAAGAAATATTCTGAATGTATGCAAAGCCAAAGTAAATGAAAAAAAAATTGCAAATGGTTCTGTATTAGTTAAGTTGTAATATACTGCTGTAAGTATTTTTATGTATGCTGTAAGTTATTTCTTCGTTACTTCGTGCTGTACGTTCCAAGTTTACTTATATAAATTTTATCCATGAATGTCAGCTTACGTAGAATAAATACTTTTTTTATCATCTTATTAAAATTATTCATCAAGCAGGTTGTTACTACATACCTAAATATCTTTAAATTCTAAAAAAAAACATTCGGAAATAACCATAATTTTAAAGTGTTCGTGTTAGAAACATTATCACAGACATTTAATTATTTTTATGTGTTTTCCTTTTCCTGACATGAATACGAATGACATTTGGGAACAAACGAATTTCCCTTACGTGACTTACAAATACAAGCTTGAAGAGCAATAAGCTAAAAATGTAATTGTGTACGATATATATGATATTTATGCATGCAGGTGTTGTTTTCAAATATCTATTAACTTAAATTTGGTTTCTATAATCGACTTATAAGTTCTTAAGCATAAGTGTAAAGTTATGATAGCCGAGTGGTAGGGTGGTCGGAATTTCGAGATATATATACATATATATATATATACATATATATATATATATATATATATATATATATATATATATATATATATATATATATATATATATATATACATATATATATATATATATATATATATATATATATATATATATATATATATATATATATATATATATATATATATATATATATATATATATATTTCAAAAACTTTCCTAAAGATCATTACTAAGAACAATTCAAATGTTTTTGCTCTACAAAGTTATTGTCATTTTACACAATTAGCAACGACGTCTATATTCCGCCGCCTTTTGTTCCGCCTTTTGTTCTCATTTACAGGAAATATTTTCCGCTGAAGGAAATACCTACTTCTGTAAGAAATTACTTAATTTACATAATGGTTTTATGATGTCGCCATCTCTAAGGTCTTAGTTTCGATTCACTGGCGGGTCAAGGTAGAAATACAACTTTTTCTACATTTTCACGTGTAAACTTTTGTACGAATTATATCGTTTGCTTGGACATAAAGACGGCGACGGGCTCACCACCAGTCACGTTGTCCCGAAAATATCTTCCGTGGAAGGTGGGCCGAAGGGACTTAATTGTCTAGGCAAGACCTCTGTCTACCCCTGTATTGGGAATATCGTGAAGATATTTATTTGTTGTTATTATTTATACTTTCTATAATTTAAACACTAAATCATAATCAACATAAAAACATAAATATTTCAGTGTAGGTTTTAAATAAAATTGAAATATTTTATAAGATCGCTTGAGTATGTATCTATCTTCCTTATTCGGCCTACAATAAAAATTGGCAGACACTAGTAACATCGCATGAATCTTATGAGATGGGACGTAAAAGATTTTTATGAAATAAAAAGTAACAATTTATTGTTTTAATTAAAATGCTCATAACATTGAAATTTATATTGTTTACTCTATTTTTAATTTAGAGACAATATAAATTCGATAAAATAAAAATATATGATATAATACGATACAATACAAATACAAATCTTTAAAAATGTTGCAGTATTTTTTAGTTATAAATGTACATATACTATATAATACACATGTGTAATCTCATCACATATCAAATAATAATAATTCTATCATAATATAACTTAATATAATTAATTATTTTATCATTTTACATTTATATTCAATTGATTATAGGCATCTCTCGAAATGTGATGAAGAAATTTTTTTTAGAAACCAAAAATTTTTTATTGTTTTTTAACTTTGCCAATGCGTAAATGAGAGAACGACTAGAAAGGGAGTAGCAAACTCTCATGCTGATATCACAGGTAGATATAACTACATAACTATATAACTACATAACATTTACAAATATGTATCAAAAATTCCATGTAGAGATTAATATACTAGTCCTAGTATTTATAAAAGTTGTGATAGATGACTGCAATTTATATCCTCTTGCTCACATACGAGTATTTCTTAAATAATGTAATAAGAAAAAGACATACTAAGAAAACAAAACATCTTCAATATGTTTGTCACGTAAAATTACAATTTACCCTACGCTCGTTTTTCCCCAACTTTGTTTTCTTATTTTTTTGGTCATTTTTTTATATAAAAGGGAGGTAAGCGAGCAGGCGGCACGTGATGGTAAGTGATTAACCGCCGCCCATGAACTCCTGCAATACCAGAGGCATAGCAGATGGCGTGCCTGAGAGTGCACGCCGCCCCCAGAATTGGGGGAGGGGGATGTGGTTTATTAAACTTCTACTTCACGCCGGTATAAATTTTTTAATGACTGAATGTCGTTTTATTGTTAAGTTCAAATTTAAATTATAAAAGTATAAAGTCTAGCATTTATAATATTAATATATATTCGCTTACAAACCATATTTGCAACCGAATCACATTTAGTTATTTTAATGGAATTCCTTTCATTTCGAGGTTTACTCGTAAATAAATTATAGCATTGATCTCTTTTTTTAACACCGTGCTCTAATATATTAGCATATATTAGAGCACAAATTAATCGTTTGTAATCTGTTAAAATATACTCGTAAGTAATAAGTAACTTTCTATGAATAATTCGAGCTTGTCAAATTAATGACTTTCTTTGATTGCGATATCTATATTTCATTTGCCTTTGTGTTTAAGAAAAGTGATAGAAACTTATACCAATTAATAATGGCCTTGTTAATTGTTTGAATTGTTCTTCATTTCACTTATTTCTAGGAATAATTCAGAATAACTTTGTAATTGAACTACAGTATTTAATGTAATCTAATAAAATTAAACGAAAGTTTAATATAGTCATTGCAGCAGTTAAACATGATGTTTAATGTTAAATTATTGATGTTCTTTCTGTTCGAAATCTTTGAACAAAAAAAATTATATTTATCATAATAAATATAAGTTCTGCAGTCGCACATCGAAGAGTCTTCTCGCATCATAATGTCTTGTTTCGCGGCGAAACACTTATTCCGTTATTTTAGGTGGTGGCGTATATTATGCCTGTTGTTGAATATAGTACCGATGTTGTGATAGTAATACACACACAATGAAGAGAGCACCATCTTCCCTCCTACATATTTGTATAATTTCATAATTTTAACCATTCGCAGGTCTCGGACCATCATTTGATGTTGAGTTTGCATACGGAATTGTGCAATATAATTTTATACTATTTTACAATATAATTTAATTCTATACAAATTTATATTGTATATTTTAAAACTTAATTCTATATTTTTACTACCTTATGATTGGACTCTTTGTAATTGACGACCTCCATGGACGTATCAGAGTCTCTGAAGAAAGCGTAATCTGTCATGATTAATAATGATAAACTCAACACTGTGCTTATAAACATGCAGCGTAGAACTTTTCCTTGAAATTGTTTAAATTTCAAATAAACACCATTACCAGAAAAAAGTATGCTGTATATGACTGGGATGCTTGGTTTAAAAAATATTTTATTTCAGAATTGCTTAATACTTACTTTAATATTGTAGGTTGGCTTTATGTATTTATAGTTCGTTCGTTACATTAAATATTCCATTAATATTTTGTGAAGGGACACGTTAAGTTGTCGACCGCAGGCTCCGGTTGCTACATTTTCCAAGTTATTTTTAATTCATATTTTTCACAGTTCTTTCGTTCCACAGTTGCCATTTCATTGAACACAGAGTTTACAGACACTGTATCATATTATTTTTTTTTTAATTATAAAAAAGTTTCAATATGCAAAATAATTAAAATAATAAATTAAATAGTTGCAGAGGCAATGACCATCGATTACGTCTGCATAAATGGGCCAGCTTGTGACGTTGACGAATGTCGACGTTAATTAGAAGATTCTAAATACAATAACTAGCTTGGCAAACGTGGCAATTGTCACAAATGGACTTCCACAGTAAGATATTACGTCTCAAATAAGAAAAGTAATAAATCAAAACTTCTTACATACTACGAATAGATCAGCTGCTGGAAAAAAGAAGGCTCAGAATTTGTCATCGATTGATGATCATAAAGAATCCATTACTTACGTAGAATTTGAGCCATTATTGGGCGTGGCTCGAGGATGCAATTGTCTCTCGTTTCTCTACATCTTCTCAAAGAACAGCCAGCGTTTGTTGGCTACGAATCTCTTCAGTAGTGTACTAATTGCTACTAAATAGTACACTAGTATTAATTCAATAAATATTTTGTCTTTTTTAAACAGTAAAGGATTAAGGGCAAATTACGGTCACCGGCGTATTAGATACTTCGTTTTCGGTTGAACCATATGCATTTTAATTAAGTTTAGTGGCAGGAACTCATAGTCAACTTTGACAGTTGCAATAATGAACGATATTAAAAATATAGCTTTAATAGTCAGCAGCAACAACTGTTGATGTTATATAAAACAAGCGATATATAAGTAATAAAAAAGCCAGTGAACTGAAAAGTTCGTATAACAGCTTTTATGTCAAGTAAAACCCAGATATGTACAGATTATGACAAGAAATATTCTGAATGTATGCAAAGCCAAAGTAAATGAAAAAAAAATTGCAAATGGTTCTGTATTAGTTAAGTTGTAATATACTGCTGTAAGTATTTTTATGTATGCTGTAAGTTATTTCTTCGTTACTTCGTGCTGTACGTTCCAAGTTTACTTATATAAATTTTATCCATGAATGTCAGCTTACGTAGAATAAATACTTTTTTATCATCTTATTAAAATTATTCATCTAGCAGGTTGTTACTACATACCTAAATATCTTTAAATTCTAAAAAAAAAAACATTCGGAAATAACCATAATTTTAAAGTGTTCGTGTTAGAAACATTATCACAGACATTTAATTATTTTTATGTGTTTTCCTTTTTCCTGACATGAATACGAATGACATTTGGGAACAAACGAATTTCCCTTACGTGACTTACAAATACAAGCTTGAAGAGCAATAAGCTAAAAATGTAATTGTGTACGATATATATGATATTTATGCATGCAGGTGTTGTTTTCAAATATCTATTAACTTAAATTTGGTTTCTATAATCGACTGATAAGTTCTTAAGCATAAGTGTAAAGTTATGATAGCCGAGTGGTAGGGTGGTCGGAATTTCGAGTCGATAGACCGGAGTTCGATCCCCAGGTGGCAGTCTCGTACCAATGGGTTTTTCAAAAACTTATGTACGAATTACATCGTTGGCTTGGACATTAAGACGGCGACGGATTCACCACCTGTCACGTTGTCCCGAAAATATCTTCGGTGGAAGATGGGTCAAAGTGGGGACTTAATTGTCTAGACTAGAACTCTGCCTACCCCTGTATTGGGAAATGCGTGAATATATTTATTTAGTGATAAGTTCTTACTTATAGTCAGATCTTACTGACTTACAGACTACTTACAGACTTATAAACAAAAATATGAATAAATGTTAATGGCCTCTATTCGTACCTTTATTTTACGCTTTTCATACTAGAAATTGGCAATGGAACAGTTGTTTTTTGTAATGGTGAAAGACTTATGACGATTTTGTACACTCACAAATTTTTAGAAGCTACTTATACGTAGTCTATGTTTAGAAAGTAATTAGAAAATAGGAAAGAATATATGAAAAGAAGATGACTAGGAGAGTGAGCAGGGTACTTCACACACTGAACAAAAGGCACACATGATTCTCTACATCATGATACTTACATACCACATATTGTGTTTATTATATTCGCCGCAAATTCATTTCTATCCCATTTCTTGAAGCCGTTTCATAAATGTAGGGGCAGAAGCTGCCGTTTTTCTCTCATACGTATTAATCTATCCACAGAAAAACATATAAAAATAGTCAGGGAAATAGTCAGGGAATAGTCAGGGAATAGTCAGGAATAGTCAGGGAAGGTAAAAAAAATAGTCAGGGATACTCATCCTAACTTGCCTGTCCGGTAGTTGTGGTATGGTATACGGGTATGCGACGCCGGCTTCCCTAGCAATTACTGTCCTATCCCTTGCCTTCCTGGGCGGTAATATCCTACCTTTCCTAATTCCCACCCTAACTTACCAATCTTCCTTTTCTCAAAACCTATACTTCCATTTCCTTACTCCTATTCTCTCCGCCAATCCAACGTCTGCCGCGCGGATGGATGCATGGCTAGGGGCAAGCCTAGTCGTTAGCGTGCCACACTGCCCTGGGACCGGGCGACCCAGAATTAGGCTAGCCTTACCCTGGCATGCGGGGCTCTGCTGGGGTGGACAAACCTTTCCCTTGCTACTCGTGGGAACGCAATGGTGAATTTTACTTACCAAAATGGCGGCGATGTGGTTCGCCACCCATCACGTCTCGTTTCTCGCGGGGCGAAAAGCGGCCCATGGAGAGCCGCTTCGCTACGTTGAATGTAAGAGGAGGAATGGATGGTAAGGTAGATGAAGTATGTCAGATGATGGACGAACGATGTATAGATCCTGTGTGTGAACGAAACCAAGAGGAAAGGATGTGACACCATGGTTCATGGTCCCTACACGGCATACTGGTCGGGAGTCCCCCAAACCAGCCGAGGCTGTCAGGGAGTTGGTGTGATTCTTTCCTCTCGAATAGTTGAATGTGTGATAGAGCATGAATGTGTAAGCCCAAGATTCCTCTGGGTTAGGTTAAAAGTTGGACTCACTCGCTTGTTTATCCTTGGGGTCTATGCACCGACGGATCTGCGAGGGGGTGGGTCATTAAAAGCCCAAAAAGAGAGAGAGGAATTTTGGGATAGCATGAGAGAGGTCTTGAATAAATGCGGAGAAAATGAACGGATCGTGATGTTAGGGGACTTTAATGGGTGGGTTGCAGTAAAGCGTGATGGGTATGAAGGAGTACTGGGTACATTTGGGGACGAGAGAGTGAACGAAAATGGGAGAAGCCTACTTGAAGTATGCTTGGAATGGAATCTGTGCGTGGCCAATACAATGTTTGATCACAAAAAGATCCATTTATATACAAGAATTGAGGGTGAGTCTAGAAGTATAATTGATTTTGTTATTGTGGATCAAAGATTGAGGAAGAACCTGCTAGACACTCGAGCATACCGCGGTGTAGGCCTTGACACAGACCACTTCCTGGTCATAGCCCGAATACATGGCATCTTTAAAAGATGGCGACACCGAGGAGCTGAGCCTACGAGTGTTTTGGACAGAATAAAAGTGGAAAATCTCCAAGAAAAAGATAAGAAAGACGAGTAGATAGAGAAACTGATAGAAAGTTTTAAAGGCATAGAAGAGATATGTGTGATTGAAGATTTGTGGGAAACATTTAAGAAAGGAGTCGTGAATGTTGCTGTTGAGGTATGCGGAGTAGCTAAACGAAGGAAAGGAAGAAAGAAGTATAATGTGTGGATGGATAAAGATGTACAAAAGGCTGTGCAAGAAAAGAAGAAAGCGTGGTTGGATTGGTTAGCAACAAGAGCTAACCAAAAACTTCAAAAGGCGACGAATGACGAGATAAAGGAAGCGAGAAAGAAGTATAAAAGATTCAAATCAGCTGCGAAAGATGTTGTGACTAGAAAGAAAGAAGAACAAAAGAATGATTTTGATAGGAGGCTCACTGAAGATTTCCAGTCAAATATCAAGTTTTTCTGGAAATCCGTCAATACAGCCAGAGGAAAAACCTCTACCTCGGAGCTGAATACAATCAGGAGTCAAGATGGGAGCATTATAAAAGGAGAAGAATATGTGTTAAAGAGATGGAAAGAGTATTTTGAATGTTTATTTGAAAGAGAGGAAGTGCAGGTACAACACCGGGCACCTTCCATGGTTAATATAAATGTTGATGACAGTGAGATAAGCGTGGATGAAATAGTAAAAGCGTTGAAAAGTATGCGATTTGGTAAGGCTGCCGGATATGATAGGATTACCGTCGAGATGCTGAGAACCGGACAGGGCTTAGTGGCTAGTCAGCTGTACCGCCTTTTCAATTTGTGCTGGCAAAATGGGCAAGTACCGGGAGACTGGTGCAAAGCCGTAATCGTGCCATTATATAAGGAAAAGGGTCACGGCAGGACTGCGTAAATTACCGCGGTATAAGCCTTCTCAGCGTCGTCGGTAAATTGTATGCGAAAGTGTTGATTGAAAGGGTTGTGAATGAAACGGACAAAAAAGTATGGGATGCACAAGCGGGATTTAGAAAGGGAATGGGGTGCACGGATCAGGTCTTTTCCTTGCGGTGCATAGCCGAAAAGTGTCTGGCTAAAAACCAGAAGGTCTATTGCACGTTCGTGGATTTAGAAAAGGCCTATGATAGAGTGGTGAGGAATGAATTGTGGTCAGCATTGTCCGTGAAAGGTGTCAGCAGTATCCTCATACGAGCATTGCAATCTCTTTATAGGGATTCCTGTGCTTGTGTAAGGATAAACGGGGCATACACTGAATGGTTTAATATCGAAAAGGTGTTAGACAGGGATGTGTAGCGTCACCGTGGCTGTTTAATCTGTTTATGGACAATTGCTTGACAGATTTAAAAGAGAATCAAAGTGGGTTGAGAATGAATGAGTTACTCGTCAAATGTTTTCTCTATGCTGATGATCAAGTATTACTTGCGTCTTCAGCCGAGGAGTTGCAGGAGATGGTAACTGCTATGAGTGAAGCTTTGGTTAGAAAGGGGATGAAGATGAATGTAAAGAAGACGAAAGTAATGGTGTTTGAAAGAGATGAGGTCATGACAGACTGCAATATAGTGATTGGAGATGAACAAATTGAACAGGTGAATGAGTTTGTGTATCTGGGTTCAAAATTCACAAGAGATGGAAAGTGTGAGAGTGATATTGAAAGAAGAGTGAATGCAGGAAACATGGTGAATGGAGCTTTGCACTCCTTTATGAGCAGTCGGCTCTAACAAGGCTCGTTTGGCTGTGCATAGGGGAGTTTTGGTTCCGACACTCATGTACGGAAGTGAAAGTTGGGTATGGCAGAAGAAACATGAAAGCAGAGTAAATGCAGTTGAGATGAGAGCATTAAGAAGTATGTAAGGAGTTAAACTGAGCGACAGGATAAGGAATGGTGAAATAAGGAAACGTTGTGGTCTGAAAGAAGATGTAGTGACTAAAATTGAGAAAGGTATGCTGAGATGGTTTGGCCATGTCGAGAGAATGAATGAAGAACGATTGACGAAAAAAGCATATAAGGCGAGTGTGAATGGAAGTGTAGGAAGGGGAATACCTAGGCGGACGTTTCAAGACCAAATCAGGGACGTCCTGAAAAAAGGCCAGGTCAAGAGTACCCTGAATCGAAGAGAATGTATGAAGGGAATAATGAAAGTGGACGAAGCGAAACAAGTATGTAAGGATCGTAGCAAGTGGAAAGAAGTGGTCTCTGCCTACCCCTACGGGAAAGAGGCGTGATATATATGTATGTAAAAACATTAAATAATAAATCATTAAAATAATAAATGATTTTTCTATAATACTAATCATGACTATCATTAAATGTAAATATGTTTATAAAACTTACTAAATATTTAAAGAAAACAGATAAAAACAGTAAATTACATTTTATTTTCTATAAAAATAATTAAATACGTTAGGTAAAGCGGCAAGGTAATTTTAAAGTTTTCAAAGACTGGCCACCAACTTCAAAGGTTGTGTATAACTTTTAAATTTGTTACAAAATAAACGCTTCAATTTTTTTTTGGCGTGGCGTTAAAATTATTATTAAACCCTATTATTTGAAATATCGGATTCTGTACATAAAAATACTAAAGAAGAAAAAGGCATGAAAAGGTTTTTTACTATTAGTATCATCAGTGTGCCGTATGGCAGCGACTTAAGAGAATCTGCCATTACATCTCATCCCATGGATGTTGAAAAAGTCCACAAAGGGACCTTAAAATATAAGGAGATGGGCAGCAGAACCTTCCTTCATAACATCATAAAGACAAAAAACTGTAGTTGCCAAAACGCTCACCAAGCTTAGCAACTATGGGACAACTCTGTTTAAAAAGCACACAAAAATGGCCCCGAGTATCCGGCGGCTGCAGATTAGCAGGCCTTGCAAATCCTGGCCAAAGTGGCGGCCAAGGCAATGGTCTCATCTGGAAATTCCTCATACCACGAACAACTTTCATGCTGTCAACTTTGACAACTGAACCTGGCAACATACAACGCACGCGCACTGAGGACAGACGAGAACATTTTGAAGCTGGAAGGAGAGATTTTTTGGAGAAGGACATCGGAATCCAAGGGGCCAACCAATAGCTGTAGCAGGGTAGTGGAAACTGTCTGTGAACCCTTTGCGCAACAAAACCACAAACGCTCTGGTCTCATTTTCAAGCTCATGGAATCCAGTCTTCGCCAAATATCTGTCTATCGAGAAGAGCCTACTGACTATATTAGAAACCGAAAATGGTGCACTTATTTCCGGTGAAGCTGAGATTTTGAGTGAGGTCGAGAATTTTTACGGACAGTTGTACACATCGTAGTTTAAACCACACTCTGGTATTAGTAACGACCCAAGAGCCACGCTTACCCGACCATATCCCGGACGTTAGTCTGAGCAATATAGGATAGCTCTCAAACAGCTTAAAAACGGCATGGCGTAGGTAACGACTTAGTTTCTGAAACCGGGTGGAGAACCTATATTTTAAGTATCCTTCAGAAACTGTTTAATTCCGTCATCCATGGAGGTGCTATTTGCTCTTAAATCACATGGATGTAAATATTATCGAAATGAAGTAGTAATAATGGGTCGGTCACATAGCTCGCCGAAGTAATGCCTTGGGGAAAACAGGTTCTCGAGTGGCAACTTCGTTAAGACAAATGCTGTGTAAGGCGACTTCCCTCGACGACGAAAAAATGGCGCTATAAAGTGCAAAATGTTGCGGGGAGTCGATAAATGTAGGTGGCTAAGGATCGCTCTTTATGGGAAATTCTTGGGGATGCCTATGTTCAGCAGTGGACTCTTGATTTATGAAAAAGATAAAGAAAAAGAAGTATTCATAGGTAGAAAACATAATTTGTTTTAAACCCATTTTAAAAAAGGCTGATATTTTGGTTGATATGCATCGGTGATAATCTTGCATGACTTTCGTTATGCAAGAGTGAGCCTGGACGAGTTTTAGAAAAAATGATAGAGAAGTTCTAGATTTTATTTGAGGAAACGAAAGAATTGTCGTATTTGATGACTTAAATAGATGCGTAATTAAATTCACTATTGATTAAATTTAAAAACTCTTAGTTAGCATATACATTTTTATATTTGCTAACACGCAACTACGACGTATGTAAACCGTTTTCGATTTTTTTATTGAAAGAGGTCACCGGACAGCTGAATTTTGATGCGGAATTTTTCAAAGTGGTTACAACATATTCTGTTCTTGTAATTTTAATGACTTTACCTTACTAAGATACCCACGGAAAGAAAGGGATTGTAGATTGTTACGTCGATACCATGTGACATAAACTACCCTAATTCTAAAAGAAAAATTTTATGAAACATATTTTTTCTAATTAAGATGTCTAATTGTGATAATATTTTATGAGTAAATTATTATAAGTATAAGTGGAATGTCGATCTTGATAGTTTAGTATGAATATACTAAAATAAACCTCTAGAAACTGAGCGGAAGTGTAGTGGTCGCTTCTTACGCTACTTGACATAACCACGGCTGTTGCCATGTTTGAGTGTGTTATGCTACTTGACCAATATACTTGAACACAATGAAGAGCTCAAGTTGTTACTTGTAAATTAACTCAAATTAATATTTTAAAACAAGTTATTAAAAGTTTTTTTTTTCACATGGCAAAATTTATATGCAAAATTATCGCAAATTATTTTAACTTTCTATTGAATATTAAATATAGTAAGGTGTCACGATAGCCGAGTGGTTGGGTAGTCGGAATCTCGAGTCAATAGACCCAAGTTCGATCCCCAGGTGGCAGGCTCGTACCAATGGGTTTTTTAAAACTTTTGTACGAATTACATCGTTGGCTTGGACATGAAGACGGCGACGGGCTCACCACCTGTCACATTGTCCCGAAAATATCTTCCGTGGAAGGTGGATCGAGAGGACTCAATTGTCTAGACTAGACCTCTGTCTACCCTTGTACCCATTGGGAATTGCGTGAAGATATTTATTATTATTATTTATATAAATATTTATATAAATATATTAAATATTTGTTTTCGTACTAAAATAATAACGTCAAATTAAAATGAGTTAATTTGTATTTTATTGTGTATTTACGATGCCATCGAAGGTCCGCTTGCCAATCATGGCAATAATAGAATATTCTTTTAACGGCCTTTCCTATCTATATGTGTAGTATAAGGCTGCTGATAGCTAAATGGTTGGATGATCGGAATTTGAGTCAAGAGACCCGATTTCGATTCCCAAGTGGCAGGTTCGTACCTGTGGGTATTATTCAAATCCTATATACGACTTAAAATATCAAATTAATAAAACAAAGAAAGTTTTATTAATTACTAAATTTTAATCACTGCTCCCCTTGAGGGTATTTCTTTAAAAGTCTGTTGTCACGAAACTCACAGTTATTATTATTATTATAAAATAAATATAATTTTATTAAATAATATTAATAAATAAAATTATTAAATAATTATTTCTAAAATAAATAGTAACAACTGATATTTACTTAATGGAACTTTTGCCTTAATTTTTACACTTAAACATAGTTAATTGTTAATTGTTGAGATGCATGTGTGGAGTGACTGGAAAAGATCGGATAAAGAATGAGTATATAAGGGGAAGCTTGAAAGTAGCATGGTTCGTGCATGTAATGAGGAGGGATGAATGTAATATAGGCAAAAGAATATTAGAGATGAATGTAGATGGACGAATAGCTATGGGGAGACCAAAAAAACGTGGATAGATTGTGTGAAAGAAGGCATGGGCAAGAAAGGAGTGAGTACGGAGGTGACGGGAAATAGAGCAGAGTGGAAGATGAAGACATGTTGTGCCGATCCCACATAGCATAAGGAAGGATAGGATAAGGGCAGGAAGAAAAAGAAGAAGACATAGTTAATTGTTAAGCGTCCAAATAATGCCTTTAAAACCTATATGTTAGGTTGCGTACTCATTTCAAGAAGGTCCCCCGCACGTTGCGGGTAGGGCATTGTTTATTGCCGAAAGCTGAATACGTGTTATCATAGATTGGCCAGATGATTATTTAAAAAAACTACAACAAAGATATACAATATAGAATCGAATGGAATGGCTTGCACGTAAGCTGCATGCATTGCGTGAGTTGCGCTAAAGAGGCGCACCAAACAATCAATTGCCTGGGACACCTCTTTAGCTCTTCAAATTAGTAACTTCAAAGTAACTGCGAGCAGTCCAAGCGTAGTGCGCGAGCAGCTCACGAGCGGCGCATTGGCCAGATTTGGTCATGACTTTATATGCAAATTTTAACAACTTGGAGTACACCATTAAAAAAACCGCCGATATCTATATAATATATATTTTCAAGTGGTAACCCGTTGAAAATATAGTTTGTTATTGATAAAGTTTGTTAATGTTTAATAAAGTTTGTTATTGATAAAGTAATTTCAAAAATCATTTTAGTAATTTAGGATTTACATCGAAACAAACAAAATCACTTTCGTATTTGGTGCCTTGACTGCGTTAATCAAAAGGCAAGGCGTTGTGAAAAGTGTACGCCTTGCAATACATAACGCAGTGTTGGTACCGACTTTGTTATATGGCAGCGAAACCTGGGTATGCCAGAAGAAGCATAAAAGCAGGTTGAATGCAGTGGAGATGCGATCTCTTCGTAAAATGTGCGGCCTTACCATGGCCGACCGAAAGCGAAACGAAGAGATTCGCAATATGGCAGGTTTGAAAGATGACCTTGTCTCAAAAATGGATAAGGGCGTGCTTCGATGGTTTGGGCACGTTGAGCGAATGAGTGAAGACCGAATGGTGAAGAAAATATATAGCGCGAAAGTTAATATTAAAAGGTGTCGAGGTAGACCGAGATTAACTTTCGAAGACCATGTGAGCAAATTGCTCGAAGAGAGGAGGGTCAAGAGTACTCGGATACCTAGACGTGCATGTATGAAGAAGATGATGAATCTGAAAGAAGCGAAAGAAGTATGTAGGGATCGTGACACTTGGCGATCTGTTCTCTCTGGCTACCCCGTCAGGGATTTTGCGTGAAGATAAATAAATAATATATAAACTTTCGTATTTAATATAGTAATGTAGTTCACGAGATTCCCGTTAAAGACGTAAATTTATTTCTTTTATATAGATTTTGAAAGTTAAATTCTAATCATAACAGAATCAAAAGGTTCAAAATATTATACATTTTATTTAATGTATATTAAAAGGTTATTATATTATTAAAAGCTTTTGAAACTCTCATTTAGAGAGAAATTAAATTTATACAATTATATATCCAACCACGAATATCTCTTAATATTATAGAAATATTATGTTATAAATAAATAAATATCGTCACCAATCCAATTTCGATTCCCAATGCAGGGGTAGACAGAGGTCTACTCTAGACAATTGAGTCCAAAGGGACCTTCCAGGTGGTGAGCCCGTCGTCGTCTTTATGTCCAAGCCAACGATATAAATCGTACATAAGTTTTTGAAAAACCCATTGGTACGAGCCTGCCCCCTGGGATCGAACTCAGATCTCTTGACTCGGAATTCCGACCAACACTCGGGTATCGTGACTTATAAATTAAATTTAATATAATTATAATATTATGTTAAAATAACACATACAATTTTCCACGTATATATTTTTGAGAGTTGAAAGAATTTATTATTAAATAATATTAAAATAAGTCATTGTTATGGATATGATTTTTTTTCGAGTGTATCTTGCTATCTGTCGGTAGCCTATAGCATTGTCATAGCTTTTCATCTTATTGTATTGTCTCTTACAACTCTCACCGGAAGAAACATTTACCACGAGACACCGTAAATGATTAACACAATGTCATGAATAAGTCACGAATAAATTATTTGAGTTATGACTTACATTGAAACTACTGAGCACTCTGAGCAGTCTTTCTACTGCTGAGGAGAATTCATCAATACAGGTGGATCAACCAAAGACTTCAGTGCCAAGAGCAAGAAAAGATCGGGTACCTTGGTACTGTCACAAGGAGCGTATTACATAATCTAGAAGTCTGAGTAACATTAAACGAGGCATCAGTCATAGTGAAACGGAAATGCATGCTAAGCTTTCTTTGTCTTCAAAATTTAACTAATAAAATGTAGACGACCCTGTGGTTTAAAAATTATCTTCTCGCTATTCCCAATACTGGAACGTAGACAGAGAGCTAGACAATTATGTACTTTTGACCAACCTTTCATCGAATTCATTTTTTTTGGGACAACGTGACTGGTGGTGAGCCCGTTGCCTTTTTTATGTCCAAACCAACGATATAAATCGTATATAAGTTTCGAAAAAACAAGACATCTAACTCGGATCTTTTCTCGAATCTTTGACTTGATTTCCGATCACTTATCCTCTCGGCTATCGTTACCGGGACGAACTAAAATGCAAATCTAAAGATTTATACAATTCAATTCATTATACATTTTAACTTATAGCATAGCTTATATTAACATATATTATAGCTGTATAATATTTTTTTTAATATAGAAAAGGGAGGCTAACGAGCAGGTGCCTCACGTGATGGTAAGTGATTACCGCCGCCCATGAACACCCGCAATACCAGAGGCATAGCAGATGCGTTGCCTCTCTTAGAGTGCCCCCCCCCCCCCAGAAATGGGGGAGCGGGGTGTGTGGGCCACCGGTTATCTGCACTCACCAGACGAAACGCAGAAGTTTGTTAGACTTCTACTTCACGCCGGTGTTCTGTGAGGTCGTGATACTCCCCCGGTCGAGCCGGCCCATTCATGCAACAACAAAGGCTGATGCGTGGCTCTACCACTGTATAAAAATATAATATTTATTAATATATCTATATTGATAAAAAATAATCAATAAGCGAAAGAGGTATGTAAGGATCGTGAAAATTGGCAGTATGTTCTCTCCGCCTATCGTAAATGATTGTTCGGGAAAATAACTAAGTATATAAATAAATGATACAGGTCTGCATGCGCATTACGGAAAACCGAAAGCCTATCAACATGTCACCAGCTTTAAGATCTGCATTCGATTTCCTTACGTAACAATATAGGAAATAATTTTTCTACATTAAGAAGTCACGATAGCCGAGTGGTTGGGTAGTCGGAATTTCGAGACGAGAGGCCCCAGTTCGATCCCCAGGTGGCAGGCTCGTACCAATGGGTTTTTCAAAAACTTATGTATGAATTAAATCGTTGATTTGGACATAAAGATGGCGACGGGCTCACCACCTGTCACGTTGTCCCGAAAATATCTTCGGTAGAAAGTGCGTCAAAGGGACTTAATTGTCTAGACTAGACATCTGTCTACCCCTGTATTGAGAATTGCGTGAAGATATCTATATTTTTTTTATTTTTATTTTTCTACATTATCTGGGGTAGGGATGGGTCTAAACGTTTGGTTGGGTTTGTGCCCCCCGAACGGGTCGTGAACCCGTTCAGGGGGCGGGCCTTGTCGTGGCAGTGGGGTGTGGTAACCGTGGCTTGGTCACCCACGGTTAACCAAGCGGAACCCACATGGCCGGCCTAACTTAGTAGTAAAGGTATTCAGGTGGTCCGGTTCATCTTCGTTGTAAAAAGTTTCTTAAGCCGTTGCCACTGGTAGTGTTTTTGCCCGGCATTAAAAAACATTCCTTTTCCATTGCCAACATACAAATAGCACCACATTGTCTCCAGTCAAACAATATATAAAGTCTTATACCCTTACCATATTTTTTGTTCTATTAAGGGGTTAGCTGGTAGAAAATGCAGTATAGCATTAAGCTCGCCTTTTGTTCATTTTTAATTTGGTGCAATAAAGATTAAACAAATAAAGACCATAGGTGCACACAAAAAATTAAACGAAATTAATAAAAAACATGAAATAATATAGTTAGTATTTTCCCGGCTATTTTATAATTATTACCCGTGTTCCAATGTACTTCGTGCGGCGACGGCGGCGTATATATATATATATATATATATATATATATATATATATATATATATATATATATATATATATATATATATATATATATATATATATATATATATATATATATATATATATATATATATATATATATATATATATATATATATATATATATATATATACATATATATATATATATATATATATATATATATACATATATATATATATATATATATATATATATATATATATATATATATATATACATATATATATATATATATTTATATATATACGCCGCCGTCGCCGCCGTCGCGCCAAAGCGGCGGCTCGTTTGATTCGCCGCTCGAACCGCCTGTACCTACCGCTGTAGGTGCAAACATAGGTATCTTATAACTATTGATCTTAATTATTTTTAATAAGACACATGTAGTTGTTATTTACTAATATGACGTTCATGAAACCTTATTTGTGAAAACAAAAAAATAGTCTTACTTGAAATATTATGTGCAGAGGTTAGCAGATAACAATGTGAAAGCGGGAAACAGCAAAGTTAACTCACCGCAGAAGTCACATACATACACTTATAGCAGCAAATTCCATTGAATAATCGAATGTACCACAGTACACTATATTTACCAACACAACCTCACATAAATGGCTCGATATGAGATCCATGTTTTTCTAGGCATAAATGCATTCTGCGAAACACTGACTCAGTGGCATTATTCAGCATCTGGGGTTTTACAGTCTGAAATGCAGCGACTATTTTCTGGCGCATTTCTTCTTCGTTGTTACACTCATTTGCGTAAGTTGTTTGCTTTTCAAATATCCCCATAGAAAAGTCCAGTCAGTCCATAAGACCTTACGGTTGAATAAGGGGTCAATAGCTACTTGATCACAATACCATCGCGCAAACCCCTCACGTGGAAGGAAGTTACTCTTGACAGGTTCTTGGGTCTTGCGGTAGTGATACGGATCTTGACCGTCCCTATTCAATATCCTCCATACTGCTCCATGGTTAACACAAAAAACTAGTCCAGCACGGCGAGTACTGGATGTTGGGTCCTCATCAAAATATTCTAAAATATTGTCTTCCATAGCCGTGCTCAAAGTCGCAAAATTGCGCTGGTCCAAAGAACCAGTTGTGTGTAATCTATTGACCAAATTCCTAAAACAAGCATAGGATGAAAGAACTCGGGGGCTATTTGGGTTTCCGGAAATGTACCGTTCGTTGTAAAGGTTCTAGCATCTGTTAACACACCGTCACTAGCACCAACACACAATAGTAAGTGTATACACTTACTATTGTGTGTACCAACACACAAAAAGTAATACTCCGCGTTCGTATAACTCATTTTTCTTATTTATGATACGTCTGCACGTCTCAAAATTCCCGTAGAAACTAATAGGAAGGGCAAATACATCAAACGAATAGCGCCGAATAGCGGTTTGTTTCAATTTCTTTCAAAAACCGCCAAGTAGGTACTCAGGTTGCATTCATTCAACATTCTTGGGAAGAATTTATTCATTGGTCGATCAATTTTCGCGCGAAAATTATTGAATCTGGATTGGTTGGAACGTACTAGGAGCACAGATAAGGTGACTAGAAGTTATCTTGGAGAAGGGTCATTGCCTTTGTCAGGTGGCTTATGATTAATAGGGTTGACACCAACGAGTTTAATGTAAATTCTTGAAGTCCTCATATTTCCTTTGGAAATCAAGCTACGAGACTCTTAATATTTTTAGGGTATACATATATAGCCCGGCGTGCCGGTACTTTTATAACACCTTGTATATGTATATGTATATATATATATATATATATATATATATATATATATATATATATATATATATATATATATATATATATATATATATATATATATATATATATATATATATATATATATATATATATATATATATATATATATATATATATATATATATATATATATATATATGTATATATATATATATATATATATGTATATATATATATATATACATATATATATATATATATATATATATATATATATATATATATATATATATATATATATATATGTGTGTCTTTATCAGCTTAAGGTGTTACCATCCTCTTCGTTCTTTTAAGCAATTTTTTAAGCAAGAAAAGATTTATATGCCACACGCACATAAAATTTTCATCGATGGAAAAAAATATCATCGGTGGAAGGTGGGTCCAAGAGACTTCATTGTCTAGACTAGACCTCTGTCTACCCCTTTATTGGGAATTACGTGAAGATACTTATTTATTTATTTCTTAATTTGGATGTTTGTTATTGAGTCATGGACGTTTATATGTATTTATAAATATGTATCAATGTAAATATATGTGCGTCTAAAAATATGTCACCGATAGCTTGCAGATTAAGCCGGCGATTGGCTTACCAACCGTTGAGTTTGAGTGAAAAGTGGGTCGAAAGAACATTCAATATCTTTTCCACACTTCTTCTGCCTGCCGCAGCATGAGATTTAAAAGATCTACGATTTTAAAGACAAATTTATATACAAATATTCTGTAGGTCATCTTATTAAACTCCTCATTGCAATAAATATCAAAATAGTTTTAAAATCATAAAACCCGGTTGACTCTTGTTTAAAATTATATCATAACAGCCAATCTAGATTTAATTAAAACTTTTAATGAAATTTCGTTTCCAAGCGAAACTTTTTGAAGCCGAATATAATTTGATCTAGAGTAGCTTTTATCACAAATTACAAAAGTACTCATTTTATGGATATAAAGAATAAGATATTGTTCTGCCGGATTCACGGCTCCACAAAATATCAGCGGGAGTATAGATAGGTATCTTGTGTTTCGGTATATTATTCACTAAGTCAGTCTTATCTTATTAATATAGATATTATTATTTAAAACTTATGTATGATTTATATCGTTGGCTCGGATACAAAGAGTTTACCACCTGCTACTTTGTCCCCAAATAAACACCGGTAAAATTTGGATCGAAAGAACCAAATTGTATTCGCCTCTGGCTACCTCTGTAATGGGAAAATGCGCGGATATAAAATTCATATTGTTGGCACGGGCGATATGGCAAAAGGCCCTTTTCGTTTTATATACGCTCCAGTGAAATGCGAGTTCAAACCATACCGGGACCAAAATATATATAGACGGTGACAGGCTCACCACCCGTCACGTTGTCCTGAAAATATCTTCGGTGGAAGGTGGAAAGAGAGTTAATCGTCTAGACTAGACCTGACTAGACCTGACTAGACACGCAATTCCCAATACAGGGGTATTGGGAATTGCGTGGAGATATTTATTATTTTATTATTTATATTTGTCACGATAGCCGAGTGGTTGGGTGGGCGGAATTTCGAGTCGAGAGACCCGAGACCAACAACTCGGCTATCGTGACTTTTTTTTTAATTGCAATTTAACTGCCCACATGACAGCTTTGTTTGTTGTAACCCAGCTTTTAAAGCTAAGCGTTGCTGGTTTTAATCCCGCTAGGCATACATTTCTTTGGTAAATATAACAGATTGTATCAACGTTAAAATTGTGATTAGCATCGATACCATTCTTGCATTTCCTGCCCATACTTTGATACCGTTTGGCTGATTACCGCGAAAATGTATGTTGATCGAGAGTGATATACCAATTATGACGTTCAATAGGCAGAGAAGAATAATTATTTCACAATAAATTATTGATATATTAACTATTGTAATAATCATTTATAAGTAATTAACATAATTAATTATATGTGAGAACATTTAATTAAAATTTTTGTAATTAATAAAAATATAATGTTTTTCAATCACTTAGTGTAACCTTCCAAAAAAAATACTTGTGTCACCAATCTAGTGCAATGTATAGAAAATTTATTATTTTATCAGTCGTAACAGAGCACAATTTATTACATAAAAGTCAAACCAATTTCCCTCACCTGTTTTCCATATTAATATTTTGATATAGAGTTGGGATTTCATTATTTTGTCCCAGTAAATTGGAAATATAAATTTATTTTATCAGCTTGAAAAGTTTTTCTTTTTAGTGGTAAAACTCATATTTATTATTATAATTTTACGCGAACACATATATCCGCAGTAATAGATGACCAGTACAATGCTATGATTGTCGTCTAAAGAGGATATGATTTGAATGTGTAAAGCGATTAGAGTAGGAGGACAGTTGCCCTTCGTTTACCGCAAATAGCTACGTAACCATTACGTAAAAATTGTTTTTATTACAATACACGTTTCCAGTGTTTAGTTTTCTTAGCACGATAATAAAGACTATAGATAAGGTAGTTGTTAAAATTGTAGCCCCATCAAGTCTAGACTTGTAATAAAAAAATGAATATTATTGGAATTACGTTACTTATTTCCGATGAAGGTATTAACTAGGCAAGCGGATGTGTGATCGTTCAACTCTCTCTTTTTTTCGGTAAGGTATTTTTTGGTAAGCATAAGTAGGAAGCTTTTGCAACTTGGTCCTAAATCGTTACTAACATACGGAGTTTTCCCATACAAGTAATAGTCGAGTGGTTGGATGGTCGGAATTTCGAATCAAGAGACTCGAGTTCGATCCCCAGTTGGCAGGTACGTACTAATGGCTTTTTTAAAAACTTAGGTTATGTCGACATCATCAATAAGACTATCGAATTATCATTTTTTATATAAATTTGGGCAAACCAATACAAGTCATCCAACCAACTTTCAGGAGTGTGAAATTGAAATTGTATATTTCAAATGATTAATCCATCGTCTGTAGCCAAAACCTATTAAAAAAAACTTTCTAGTTCAGTTTAGATCAATGTCTAACATTGATTGATTCATACGGCGACCTCACAAGGCAGAGTAAACCGTTTTAGAAAGAAATAATAGAAAAATATGGTTGTTCGTCGCTAGAATCAGAACCTCAATTATTATGAGTTAAATTTACTTGACCCAGTATGCCTTTGTTGTATAAATAGTTCTAATACTACAACTATTATACTACTATTACAATTTGTTCGCTGCCCTTGGACACAAATCAGCTATACGCAATCATTTATCCACGAGTATTGCCCACGAATAAGTTAAAAACCCAAAAGAATTTGAATAAGTTACGATAATTTCGAGTCAAGAGATTCGAGTTCGATTTCCGGTGGCAGGCTCGTACCAATGGGTTTTTTCAAAAACTTATGTACGAATTATATCGTTGGCTTAGCCATAAAGACGGCGACGTGCTCACCTATCACGTTGTCCCGAAAATATCTTCGGTAGAAGGTGGGTCGAAGGGAATTGTCTAGACTAGACCTCTGTCTACCCTTGTATTGGGAATTGCGTAAAGATATTTATTATTATATATATTTTTAATTTGAATAAGCTTTTTGAAACATTTCTTCACATTTAGTGTATTATAATTTTGGCAACAATGGTTGACAATATTAGTTTAATTTTCATAAAATGTAACGGTGGCTCGAAACAGGATATTTTTGAGATTACTTTGCATTTACTTGGCACGAGACCCGGGCCCGTAAACGAGGACTGCATTAATTTTTGTAGTAAACAACATCTTATATTGAGCATCACCATCTAATTTAATGTTGAACGTTTTCTAATTTTAAATTTCTATTTTCTATTTCGTTACTATAATTAAAAAATAAAAAGTTACATTATTGGGTTAATTCTCACGATTACGAGGTTGGAAAAAAAACATTACTTTATGCAGGACTACTGTTACCTGTTAACAGTGGTAGAGCCACGCATCAGCTTTTGTTGTTGCATGAATGGGCTGACTCGACTGGGGAAGTACCACGACCTCACAGAATACCGGCGTGAAGTAGAAGTCTAACAAACTTCTGCGTTTCGTCTGGTGAGTGCAGGTAACCGGAGGCCCACACACCCCCCAATTCTGGGGGGGAGGGGGCACTCTAAGGCCGGCAACGCATCTGCTATGCCTCTGATATTGCGGGTGTTCATGGGCGGTGGTAATCACTTACTATCACGTGAGCCACCTGCTCGTTTGTCTCCCTTTTCTATAAAAAAAACCTTCATAGCGATCAAATAATTAAAAAAATGAGAAATACTACTAATAAACAATTACTCTCACCAGCAACAAAAGTTGCAATATTGCATATAGAATCTGCAATCGACACGCAGACTGAATTCATAACTGTTTTGTCACCTTACCAATACCTGTCCAGCAAGTCATGCTTCTTTCTTGAGTAGATGTTACTGCAAATGGCTATCTGCTGGCGATCTATTTTCTGATCAATACAGACAATAATAAAAATGAATATCTTATATACATAGCCATTCGCAATACAGGGGTAGACAGAGGTCGAGTCTAGACAATTATGTCCCTTCGACCCACCTTCCACCGAAGATATTTTCGGGACAACGTGACAGGTGGTGAGCCCGTCGCCGTCGTTATGTCCAAGCCAACGATATTCGTACATAAGTTTTTGAAAAACCCATTGGTACGAGCCTACCAACTGGGGATCGAACTCGGGTCTATTGACTCGAAATTCCGACCACCCAACCACTCGGCTATCGTGACATATACATACATACACATATACATACATACACATACATAAATACATATACATGAATTGTAAATATGTTAAATCATTACTGAGGTGATTCTGCCATTTCGTTTAAAATATACTCTTTAAGCTGCATTTTAAACGAGTAACGACTTTTAGATGTCCTGATTTCGTGAGGAAGTGCATTCCAAAGAAGGACGGATTGAACAGGGAAGGAAGGACGGACGCAGCTCATAGATCTAGCTTCGTCCGTTCTTCCTTCCCTGTTCAATCCGTCCTTCTTTGGACGGACACTGGAGAAGGAGATTATTTGACGAGCGAAGGGTTCTGTCATGGTTGGAACAAAGGTATTGGAAGTATGAAGACAAGTAGGAAGGAGGAACAGGGGATGTCAAAAAAGAATAAAGGGTAGTGAGAGCACGCAAACTACGGCGCCGACGAATCGTTAACCACTTAAGCTGGGAACGATAAGTAGATACATGATCATACTTACGAAGATTGAAAATTAATCGAATGCAGTTATTTAGAAGACGATCATATTTATTGAGAAGATCTGCATTCAGGTCGAAATAGCACACATCACCATAGTCGAAAAGAGGAAGAATTAGAGTCTGGATAATAGATGTTTTGGTTCGGGTTGGGAGGAAGTTTTTTAGGCGGTAAAGAGTTCTCAAGGTACCTGTAACTTTCTGACTGACGTTTATGACTTGGGCTTTCCAGCTGAGGGTGGAGTCAATGTGTAAGCCAAGGTGTTTAACCGAAGGACACAGTTCTATAACAGTGCCATTGAAAACTATCGGCGGTAATGCTGCTGTATCCAACCTTCCCAATATCCGACTACTACCTACTATAATGGCTTGACACTTTGATGGGTTAACAGTTAAACCATACTTGTTGGACCAGCGCATAATATATCCTAGGTCACTGTTAACCTTGTCTACAGCTGTAGCAACTCTATCGACAGATGCCTGAGAATACAATTGGAGGTCACCGGCGTACAGTTGATACGAACACTGAAGATCAGCGGTGATGAGATTAATAAATATTGAAAATAACAAAGGAGATAGAATTCCGCCTTGAGGGACGCCAGTATGTGTGTCGCACCAACTTGAAAAGGATTCATCGATGCGCACCGATTGCTGTCGCCCTCGAAGATAAGATGAGAACTATTCAAGTGCCTCGGGAGAGATCATGATATTGGAGAGAATGGATAAAAGAATGTCATGGTTGATGGCATTAAAGGCATTTGTGAAGTCAACTAAGACTAACACTGTAACCATAGTATCTTCCATGCCTGCCCTAATGTTACCAGTGACTTTGATGAGAGCAGAAATAGTACTATGGCCTGGTCTGAATCCAGACTGTAATGGACTAAGCAGATTATGTTTATGAATAAATTGAGACAGCTGCTTATGAACACAGGCCTCCATTACTTTAGATAAAAAGGGAAGAATGGATATAGGTCGGAAGTGATTGGGTGCAGAAGGATTCGTGGTCTTTGGCAAAGGAATAACGTGAGCCTTGCGCCACACTGAAGGAAAGCGAGATGAATCTAAGGAGAAGTTAATTATATGAGAGATAGGTGGGAGCACATGATCCAGGATATTAAAAATCATACCGCGACTAATGTTATCATCGTCCACAGAGTTGGATTTAATTGAAATGATAATTTTCTTGATCTCATCCTCAGAGACTAGAGAGAAATGAAAACAATCGACGCTCGGACGTGGTAGATCCTTTAAGCTGGCAACGGTGTGACACTTGGTTTGTTGATCCATAACAATGTGAGAGGAAAAATGGCGATTTAGGTCATCCAAACCAACTGTCCCGTCAGACCCAGAATATGGCTGTTTACCAATTCCTATAGTTTTAAGAAATTTCCAGATATTAGCTGGAGAAGAAGAAGTGATATTATTGAGAATATGTCGGCGTTTGGCATTACGTATCATCTAATTACACCGATTCTAGCGGACTTAAATAAAGACCACTTTTCCTCACTACGATCTTTTCTATAATTACGAAAAGCCCTATCCCTACGTCTCATTGCCATACGAATGCCTATTGTCATCCAAGGTGCCGGCGAACGTTTGATTCTAACTTTTTAAGAGAAGCATGAACGTCATAAAGTTGTAGTATAACCTCGTTGAAATATGTGAATTTGTAAATTGAAATGAAATATGTAAATTTAGTTTACATATTTCATGTTTATATATATATATATATATATATATATATATATATATATATATATATATATATATATATATATATATATATATATATATATATATATATATATATATATATATATATATATATATATATATATATATATATATATATATATATATATATATATATATATATATATATATATATATATATATATATATATATATATATATATATATATATATATATATATATATATATATATATATATATATATATATATATATATATATATATATATATATATATATATATATATATATATATATATATATATATATATATATATATATATATATATATATATATATATATATATATATATATATATATATATATATATATATATATATATATATATATATATATATATATATATATATATATATATATATATATATATATAAATACATATACATGAATTGTAAATATGTTAAATCATTACTGAGGTGATTCTGCCATTTCGTTTAAAATATACTCTTTAAGCTGCATTTTAAACGAGTAACGACTTTAGATGTCCTGTTTTCGTGAGGAAGTGCATTCCAAGAAGGACGGATTGAACAGGGAAGGAAGAACGGACGCAGCTCATAGATCTAGCTTCGTCCGTTCTTCCTTCCCTGTTCAATCCGTCCTTCTTTGACGGACACTGGAGAAGGAGATTATTTGACGAGCGAAGGGTTCTGTCATGGTTGGAACAAAGGTATTGGAAGTATGAAGACAAGTAGGAAGGAGGAACAGGGGATGTCAAAAGAATAAAGGGTAGTGAGAGCACGCAAACTACGGCGCCGACGAATCGTTAACCACTTAAGCTGGGAACGATAAGTAGATACATGATCATACTTACGAAGATTGAAAATTAATCGAATGCAGTTATTTAGAAGACGATCATATTTATTGAGAAGATCTGCATTCAGGTCGAAATAGCACACATCACCATAGTCGAAAAGAGGAAGAATTAGAGTCTGGATAATAGATGTTTTGGTTCGGGTTGGGAGGAAGTTTTTAAGGCGGTAAAGAGTTCTCAAGGTACCTGTAACTTTCTGACTGACGTTTATGACTTGGGCTTTCCAGCTGAGGGTGGAGTCAATGTGTAAGCCAAGGTGTTTAACCGAAGGACACAGTTCTATAACAGTGCCATTGAAAACTATCGGCGGTAATGCTGCTGTATCCAACCTTCCCAATATCCGACTACTACCTACTATAATGGCTTGACACTTTGATGGGTTAACAGTTAAACCATACTTGTTGGACCAGCGCATAATATATCCTAGGTCACTGTTAACCTTGTCTACAGCTGTAGCAACTCTATCGACAGATGCCTGAGAATACAATTGGAGGTCACCGGCGTACAGTTGATACGAACACTGAAGATCAGCGGTGGTGAGATTAATAAATATTGAAAATAACAAAGGAGATAGAATTCCGCCTTGAGGGACGCCAGTATGTGTGTCGCACCAACTTGAAAAGGATTCATCGATGCGCACCGATTGCTGTCGCCCTCGAAGATAAGATGAGAACTATTCAAGTGCCTCGGGAGAGATCATGATATTGGAGAGAATGGATAAAAGAATGTCATGGTTGATGGCATTAAAGGCATTTGTGAAGTCAACTAAGACTAACACTGTAACCATAGTATCTTCCATGCCTGCCCTAATGTTACCAGTGACTTTGATGAGAGCAGAAATAGTACTATGGCCTGGTCTGAATCCAGACTGTAATGGACTAAGCAGATTATGTTTATGAATAAATTGAGACAGCTGCTTATGAACACAGGCCTCCATTACTTTAGATAAAAGGAAGAATGGATATAGGTCGGAAGTGATTGGGTGCAGAAGGATTCGTGGTCTTTGGCAAAGGAATAACGTGAGCCTTGCGCCACACTGAAGGAAAGCGAGATGAATCTAAGGAGAAGTTAATTATATGAGAGATAGGTGGGAGCACATGATCCAGGATATTAAAAATCATACCGCGACTAATGTTATCATCGTCCACAGAGTTGGATTTAATTGAAATGATAATTTTCTTGATCTCATCCTCAGAGACTAGAGAGAAATGAAAACAATCGACGCTCGGACGTGGTAGATCCTTTAAGCTGGCAACGGTGTGACACTTGGTTTGTTGATCCATAACAATGTGAGAGGAAAAATGGCGATTTAGGTCATCCAAACCAACTGTCCCGTCGAACCCAGAATATGGCTGTTTACCAATTCCTATAGTTTTAAGAAATTTCCAGATATTAGCTGGAGAAGAAGAAGTGATATTATTGAGAATATGTCGGCGTTTGGCATTACGTATCATCTAATTACACCGATTCCTAGCGGACTTAAATAAAGACCACTTTTCCTCACTACGATCTTTTCTATAATTACGAAAAGCCCTATCCCTACGTCTCATTGCCATACGAATGCCTATTGTCATCCAAGGTGCCGGCGAACGTTTGATTCTAACTTTTTTAAGAGGAGCATGAACGTCATAAAGTTGTAGTATAACCTCGTTGAAATATGTAAATTTGTAAATTGAAATGAAATATGTAAATTTAGTTTACATATTTCATGTTTTGCGTATACCAAAAGTCATTTATTTCAGAATTCAGTGAATATTTGCATGGAGTATTATTAAAAAATAATAATAAAATATCTTCACACAATTCTCAATACAGGGGTAGACAGAAGTCTAGTCTAGACAATTAAGCCCCTTCGACCCACCTTCCACCGAAGATATTTTCGGGACAACATGACAGGTGGTGAGCCCGTCGCCATTTTTATGTCCAAGCCTACGATGTAATTCGTACATAGGTTTTATAAAAACCCATTGGTACGAGCCTGCTTGCTGGGGATCGAACTCGCGTCTCTTGACTCGAAATTCCGACCACCCAACCACTCGGCTATCGTGACATTATGGAGTATTATTACTAACAATATTTGTTTTTATAATTGTGTTCACATTTTACGTAAAGTAAGCAATGGTCTAGTTTTGCTTACTTTTTAGGTTAACATCGTTTTGCACTTCGCGAGTCTGTTAAATAAAATTATATACTGGAAAAGCTTCCTTTTTAAATTAACTGTTTTTCTTGTGTTTGGTTTTATCTAAGAGTATCCATCCATATAAATTGTTCATCATCTATCTTGTATGCTTCGTTTACAAATTAATTGAAAAAAAAACATTTTCTAAAACACAAAGGTATTACTATAATAATACATAAAATTTTGCCGGCGCCTGTCCCGCATATAAAATATTCATGCTCTTTTTTGAGATAAAATTGAAATGGAGGCCTACAGGACATCAAATCCCTCTCCTATACTCGTTAGATGCTCTTACGCGTCTCTTTCTTACGCTCTTATCACATACCACAAAACAAACAGATTTTAACTTTTATATCAACTAGTACCAGTGTTCAACATAACTTAGAAAACAGAAACTATGATTTCAGTAATTTAAACTTATTAAACTTATACAATATTAATAATAATTTAAATTTATAGAATAAAAAGCAACTTATAGAAAGGTGTAAAAACAAAACACAGGAAAGCCTTTTCAGGCTCTTATTACATAGCATCTTTTGACGTAAAAACAAACTGTTGACGTGAACAGTGACCTAATATTTTGTGTTATATTATTTATATTCAACAAAAGGTTGAGATTAGAATTATTTCAATTGTTTATGTCTCACAAATTACAAAAGATTAAATACGGCTTACTGTTCTTTCAACCTACTATGTTTTGTTGAAAAACCATGAGAGAAAAATTATACGATTTGAGTTACATTATTTTGCTTTGAAAACACTGGTAAATTTTGAAAATAATCTTAACAAGATAACCGAGAATAACTTTCGAAAACCATATGATCAACTTGCTTGGGTAATGTAAAAAATATGATCAACAGGGGAGGGTAAAGAGAACTCTGGTACCGAAAAATGCGCCTATGAAGACAATGATGAATTTAATTTTAAAAAAGAAGCGAAAGAGGTATGAAGCATCGTGACACTTAACGATCAGTTCTCTGGCTATACCGTCAGGGATTGTGAGTGTAAATAAATAAGTAAATAAAATTACGTACATATGACATTAAATTATACTAAGATAATTCCATTAACTTTTGTAGACCGAACTCAGTGGAACAATGAGGTCCCGGGTTTGATTTCCAGATATATATATTTATTTATTTATTTATCTTCACGCACAATCCCTGACGGGGTAGCCAGAGAGAACAGATCGCCAAGTGTCACGATCCCTACATACTTCTTTCGCTTCTTTCAGATTCATCATCTTCTTCATACATGCATGTCTAGGTATCCGAGTACTCTTGACCCTCCCCTCTTCGAGCAATTTGCTCACATGGTCTTCGAAAGTTAGTCTCGGTCTATTTCCAGATAGGAAAATATAAAAAATTACATTTTATACGTTTTATCCGGTCTGGGTATTTATAGCACCTTCGTTGTCCCTATCTATATATGCACTTGCACTTTATGGAATGTGCTGCCATCAGCGGTTTTTCCGAATCGATACGACTTAAGGACCTTCAAGAAAAGAGCCTATACCTTTCTCAAAGGCCGGCAACGCATCTGCTATTCCTCCGGTATTGCAGGTGTTCATGGGCGGCGATAATAACTTACCATCACGTGACCTGCCACCTGCTCGTTTGCCTCCCTTTTCTAAAAAAAAAAAACAAAGTGTAACCGAAATAGTCCTAAGGATCAGCATTCTGATGTGGCGTGGGTCATTCTGCTAGTAGAAATACCGCTGGAAGAAAACAGGTTTTGGACAGGCGGCCTGGTATAAGCAAACGCAGTATAAGACGACCACCACAAGGTGGAGGCCTACACAATATTTGTGTGAGCAATCATTTAATAAGTCACGATAACCGAGTGGTTGGGTGGACGGAATTTCGAATCGAGAGACCGGAGTTCGATCCGCAGGTAGCAGGCTCGTGCCAATGGGTTTTTCAGAAACTTATGTACGAATTATGTCGTTGACTTGGATATAAAGACGGCGACGGGCTCACCACCTGTCACGTTGTCCCGAGAATATCTTCGGTGGAAGGAGGGTCGAAGGTACTTAATTTTCTAGACTAGACCTCTGTCTAGCTTGTATTAGACCAGTTTTAGAAATGTGTTTAATTTTGTGTAAAACCTACACAAATCCAATGCTTTGGAAAATCAAACACAATAGCAATGATATTATAATAGTAAGTCTTATTGATGTTCAAATCTGTGTTATATAACAATTGTTTCGGTTCTGTTTGATTTCATTTACGAGAAATTTTGATTAATTAACGGTTATTGCCAAATTATAGGTGTTCGAATTAAAATAAGGCTGAATATGAACAGAAACACAATATGACTGTTAAAATACAATTCTGTTAAAATTGTTTTGAAGATATTAATTGGATTTTCCCTTATTTACTACAAGTATCATATGAGCGGTTTTTACACAGGGTGCAAACCATAAAAGAATATAAAAAGGAACAAAGGCCTATTTTCGTAGCGTATTTATACAAACTCGAATCTAAATGCTAGTTATTACCAATATAAGTGACGAAAAAGGAAAAAACCTTGTGAACTTGATGGCAGAATAATAACCTTTAAAATATCCGAAATAACGGATTATAAGAATTAATTTGTAGTAGTTTCAAACATTTAAAGGATGTTTAGCCTTACTTTATCACAAGATTCGATAATATTTTCTTTTTTCATTAAACTTATTTACAATACTTCGCTTGCTATATTTATAAAGTCACGATAGCCGAGTGGTTGAGCACTCGCAATTTCGAGTCAAGAGACCCGAGTTTGATCCCCAGGTGGCAAGCTGGTACCAATGGGTTTTTCGAAAACTTATGTACGAATCATGTCGTTGGATTGGACATAAAGACGGTGACGTGCTCACCATCTGTCACGTTGTCCTGAAAATATCTTCGGTGGAAGGTGGGTCAAAGGGACTTAATTGTCTAGACTAGACCTTTGTCTACCCCTGTACTGGGAAGTGCGTGAAGATATTTATACTTATTATATTTATATTTATAGATATTTATATTTATTTATTTCTAAAGCAGCCAAAACAAAATAAGTCGGAAAACAACCACTACTGCATAACAAGAATACGTAAATGATAATTTTGAGGAATAAAAGATTTTATTAAATATCACAGCAGATATTTGATAAATGCTCTCTGTGTGAAAATTGACATATTCCTTACCCACATAATAAAATAAATAAGTAATATAAATATCTTAATAAGTAATATAAATTCTGACGTAACTTTTTGTAAACACTCATTGGTACTGCCACCTGGGGATTGAACTCGAACTCTCTTGACTCGAAATCCCGACCACCCAACCACTCGCCTATCGTGTCTTAGTTTCTTTTGTTTCTAAATATTAACTTTCATCATTTAAGTATGTATAAGTCACGATAGCCGGGTTGTTGAGTGGTCGGAATTTCGAATCGAGAGACCGGAGTTCGATCCCAGGTGGCAAGCTGGTACCAATGGGTTTTTCGAAAACTTATGTACGAATCATGTCGTTGGATTGGACATAAAGACGGTGACGTGCTCACCATCTGTCACGTTGTCCTGAAAATATCTTCGGTGGAAGGTGGGTCAAAGGGACTTAATTGTCTAGACTAGACCTCTGTCTACCCCTGTACTGGGAATTGCGTGAAGATATTTATACTTATTATATTTATTTATTTCTAAAGCAGCCAAAACAAAATAAGTCGGAAAACAACCACTACTGCATAACAAGAACACGTAAATGATAATTTTGAGGAATAAAAAGATTTTATTAAATATCACAGCAGATATTTGATAAATGCTCTCTGTGTGAAAATTGACATATTCCTTACCCACATAATAAAATAAATAAGTAATATAAATATCTTAATAAGTAATATAAATTCTGACGTAACTTTTTGTAAACACTCATTGGTACTGCCACCTGGGGATTGAACTCGAACTCTCTTGACTCGAAATCCCGACCACCCAACCACTCGCCTATCGTGTCTTAGTTTCTTTTGTTTCTAAATATTAACTTTCATCATTTAAGTATGTATAAGTCACGATAGCCGAGTGGTTGAGCACTCGCAATTTCGAGTCAAGAGACCCGAGTTTGATCCCCAGGTGGCAGTACCAATGAGTTTTCAAAAACTTATGTACGAATCATGTCGTTGGATTGGACATAAAGACGGCGACAGGCTCACCACATTGTCCCGATAATATCTTCGGTGGAAGGTGGGTCAAAGGGACTTAATTGTCTAGACTAGACCTTTGTCTACCCCTGTACTGGGAATTGCGTGAAGATATTTATACTTATTATATTTATATTTATAGATATTTATATTTATTTATTTCTAAAGCAGCCAAAACAAAATAAGTCGGAAAACAACCACTACTGCATAACAAGAATACGTAAATGATAATTTTGAGGAATAAAAAGATTTTATTAAATATCACAGCAGATATTTGATAAATGCTCTCTGTGTGAAAATTGACATATTCCTTACCCACATAATAAAATAAATAAGTAATATAAATATCTTAATAAGTAATATAAATATCTTAATAAGTAATATAAATATCTTAATAAGTAATATAAATATCTTAATAAGTAATATAAATATCTTAATAAGTAATATAAATATCTTAATAAGTAATATAAATATCTTAATAAGTAATATAAATATCTTAATAAGTAATATAAATATCTTAATAAGTAATATAAATATCTTAATAAGTAATATAAATATCTTAATAAGTAATATAAATATCTTAATAAGTAATATAAATATCTTAATAAGTAATATAAATATCTTCACGCAATTCCCAATACAGGGGTAGACATTGGTCTAGTCTAAACAATTAAGTAATGTGATGTAATTCTGACGTAACTTTTTGTAAACACTCATTGGTACTGCCACCTGGGGATTGAACTCGAACTCTCTTGACTCGAAATCCCGACCACCCAACCACTCGCCTATCGTGTCTTAGTTTCTTTTGTTTCTAAATATTAACTTTCATCATTTAAGTATGTAATTTATGTATATAAGTACATAATTCAGTAGATAATCGTTATTTGTTTACCTTTTAAATATGACTAAGCAGTTATATAATTTGCTGCGAGGACTATTAGGATTAATCCCAGCCGCTGAATTTCACCATTGTACCTTACGGCATTATCAAAATTCCATCAACACCATCTTAATGCTTGGCATTCCGCCACAGTGAGATTTTCGCGGAATTTTCTGCCACGCACTGGCACTTTTAGGAATGTGCTGCCGTCAGGAACTTAGGGATCTACAAGAAAATAGTCTATACCTTTCTCAAAGGCCGGCAAAGCATCTGCTGTTCCTCTGGTATTGCCGGTGTTCATGGGCGACGGTAATCACTTACCATCACGTGAGCCACCTGCTCGTTTACCTCCCTATACTATAAAAAATAGGAGAATATTTTATTATAATGAGCACCCAGAAACTCCTAGAATTATAAGCTTTATAAATAAAAGTAGTTGTTACTAGAAAACGAATCCAAACGCGTCGACTTTTAAATGACTTTGAGTAGGCTTTGTACCTAAATTATATTTGTATAATGTGATAGAATAATTAGTTTCACAAAATAACAATACCCTTTTCAAAGTTCACTTGAAACGAACGTATACTTCGACTTATTTGAAAATTCAGAAAATTGTTAATTAATGAAATAGTACAGGAAACTTTCTCCTTTTCATAATAAGTAAGGATAACAGACATTTAAAATGGTGACCCACAATGTTTAAGTAGATGTATTAATATTACTTCATTCTCTTTATTCAAAGTACGATAACATGAGAAGCTTAAAATATAATAATATCAGCTTAAAAGTTATGGCCGTTAAAATACTCAAAATTTAAGCCTTAGAGACTGAGCTTCCGAAAAGAATTATTTTGATACTTGGAAAACCTTTAATATAAATATCTTAATAAGTAATATAAATTCTGACGTAACTTTTTGTAAACACTCATTGGTACTGCCACCTGGGGATTGAACTCGAACTCTCTTGACTCGAAATCCCGACCACCCAACCACTCGCCTATCGTGTCTTAGTTTCTTTTGTTTCTAAATATTAACTTTCATCATTTAAGTATGTATAAGTCACGATAGCCGGGTTGTTGAGTGGTCGGAATTTCGAGTCGAGAGACCCGAGTTCGATCCCCAGGTGGCAGTACCAATGAGTTTTTCAAAAACTTATGTACGAATTTCATCGTTGGCTTGGACATAAAGACGGCGACAGGCTCACCACATTGTCCCGATAATATCTTCGGTGGAAGGTGGGTCAAAGGGACTTAATTGTCTAGACTTGACCTCTCTCTACCCCTGTATTGGGAATTGCGTGAAGATATTTTTTATATTTAAGTATGTAATTTATGTATATAAGTACATAATTCAGTAGATAATCGTTATTTGTTTACCTTTTTAAATATGACTAAGCAGTTATATAATTTGCTGCGAGGGACTATTAGGATTAATCCCAGCCACTGAATTTCACCATTGTACCTTACGGTATTATCAAAAATTCCATCAACACCATCTTAATGCTTGGCATTCCGCCACAGTGAGATTTTCGCGGAATTTTCTGCCACGCACTGGCACTTTTAGGAATGTGCTGCCGTCAGGAACTTAGGGATCTACAAGAAAATAGTCTATACCTTTCTCAAAGGCCGGCAAAGCATCTGCTGTTCCTCTGGTATTGCCGGTGTTCATGGGCGACGGTAATCACTTACCATCACGTGAGCCACCTGCTCGTTTACCTCCCTATACTATAAAAAATAGGAGAATATTTTATTATAATGAGCACCCAGAAACTCCTAGAATTATAAGCTTTATAAATAAAAGTAGTTGTTACTAGAAAACGAATCCAAACGCGTCGACTTTTAGATGACTTTGAGTAGGCTTTGTACCTAAATTATATTTGTATAATGTGATAGAATAATTAGTTTCACAAAATAACAATACCCTTTTCAAAATTCACTTGAAACGAACGTATACTTCAACTTATTTGAAAATTCAGAAAATTGTTAATTAATGAAATAGTACAGGAAACTTTCTTCTTTTCATAATAAGTAAGGATAACAGACATTTAAAATGGTGACCCACAATGTTTAAGTAGATGTATTAATATTACTTCATTCTCTTTATTCAAAGTACGATAACATGAGAAGCTTAAAATATAATAATATCAGCTTAAAAGTTATGGCCGTTAAAATACTCAAAATTTAAGCCTTAGAGACTGAGCTTCCGAAAGAATTATTTTGATACTTGGAAAACCTTTAATATAAATATATATTGTAATCTTTAATTATAATATAATTTTCTTAATATAAATACGACACATGAATAATATACTCCTCGATCCTCTAGCGTTTCTAAAGGAATAGAATCCGACTGGTCGTAGCCACTGATGACAAGAGGACTGGTTATTTCCTCGCAGAACGATTAAGTCGAACGAATAATTCAATGTGAAAATGCAGCCAGCTTTCTAGGTACCGTGTCACAGGAAGTAGGGCTGTATGATTTGAAAGAAAGAAAGTAGGTTTATTCGTTGCCACAAAACAATACATATAAAAGTAATAGCTAAAAATGGCAATTAATATAGAATGAGTTGCTGGATTGCAGCAACGAAACGGCATCCGACTCAGCAGATTATGGTTAATTTTATTAGTAAATATTGTAAATATAAATACAACTTTGTTTCTGTAAATTAAGAAATAAAGATGTTTGATGAATATTAATATATAAAATATCTTCACATCTTCATCTAGACAATTAAGTCTTTTCGACCCACCTTCAACCAAATACCTTTTTTGGGACAACATGACTAGTCGTGAGGCAGACGCCGTCTTCATGTACAAGTGAAGAATATAAATCGTACACACATTTTGTAAAAACTGCATCGGTATGAGATCGAACTCGGGTCTCTTGATTCGAATTCTGATCATCCAACCAACCACTCGGCTACCGTGATTTAATATTCAACTTTGAATAATTATAAAACTAACTATCTTCAAATAATTTCTTACAAAGTCTGGTTTTTAACAGTTCGTTTTTTATTGACTGAGACCTAATATGACAACGGAGATGGAAGACAGTCGAGGTAACTCATTTGCGGTTTAACACAGCAACTTCATTCACCTGCTAATTCATTCATCGTAATAGCAGTTGATGATATATTTTAGCTACAAAAATACTATGTAATATGAAAATAATAATGTAAAGTAAATTTTTGTATTTTTAGTATCGTTTTGCATATTTAGTTCGGGAACGCCCCATCTTCTCTTCTAAAGTACCTCAGAATCTTAAGATGTAGGTTTACAACCAGTGCGTGTTACCAGTGATTACATCTGGATCTGAGACGTGGTTTTTCACTGGAGGCCGTATGAGGAACCTCAAAGTTGCTCAGCGTGCCATGGAAAGGGCTATGCTCGGTGTTTCTCTGCGTGATAAAATCCGTAACGAAGACATCCGCAGCAGAACCAGGGTAACCGAAATTGCCGCAAAGATCAGCACGTTGAAGTGACAATGGGGATAAAAGGCTCTTATAGGCAAATGCAGTGTTGGACGATCCCCCGCGAGATGGAGTGATGACTTGCAAAATGTTACGGGAAGTCGATGGATGCAGGTAGCTGCGGACAGTTTACTGTGGAAAGTTTTAGGGCAGGCCTATATTCAGCAGTGGACTCTTGATAGGCTGTAAAGAAGAAGAAGAAGTATCTCGTTCTGGAAAGTTACGAGCGCAGTTTTATTTATGTACAATTTCTTCTTTTTCACATGAATCTACTCTAAACAGGTAGCATTACTAACAATAATGCGGTATAAATAACAATATTTATACATGTTTTTAATGCTTATAAAGTATATTAATTCGTGAAACTGGTTGCAGATAAATGTTGTAAGAAGTGTTAATATTCCCTTATTTATCTTCATTATTTATATTTTCTTCATTGATAGTTTAAATAACGCAATTATTTTATCCGTTATGCCGTAACTTCTTCATTATATGTCGGCTCCAAAGCAAATCTATAGCTGTACGTGATCTAATATGTATATCTATAAAGTATACCATATAGTACTTTATAAATACCAGTTTAGAGGAATTAGCGATTCGCTTTGTAGTTTTGTACATAATCAAATCATTTATTTATCGACATAAGAATATAAAATTGTTTATCGATAGTAACCTCTAACGAAGAAGAAACAGGCGAAAGAAACTGCGTAGGTATCCTCTTTTTTGGTAAATATTTTTTACAATATAATGTATTATATTGTAAAAAATATAATACAAATTTAATCGCTCCCAAGCTATTTCTAGAATATATTTCTAGAAATAGCTAGGGAGCGATCACCTCTTTCCCAGGGGTTCTTGTATTCATATTATATTCATTTACGTTATAATAACCCTTCGTATAAAGTTTTTCTTTAATACACTTCTTAAATCTGTTAATAGACAGGCTTTGCACATTTATTGTGGAAATTTTTTTGTAGAACGGGATTTTTTTGTAGAAGCGTATACATCGCCTTATAAATGAGTTACTTACTCCAAAGAGTAAAGTAAGCGGTGTAACACGCTTTGTTTGTTCCTAGTATTTACATTATCCACATCAGAAGTCTTGCTAAAAGTATTAATTTATGCACATACATTAAATTTTCATATATGTATTGAGAGGCCAGTGTTAAAATATTAATGTCTATAATATTCTCTCATCATATTTTCGTTCTTTATTTGTACGCACCATTTGATAACATGTAAAAAAAATATATAATCAATATACATATAAAAAAAATTTACGCGATTCCAAATACAGGGGTAGACAGACATCTAGTCTAGTTAGCAGCTTATTTTACTAAGTGTGATTAAAATTTCGTTCGATCCCCAGGTGACTGGCTCGTACGAATGAGTTTTTCAAAAACTTATGTATGAGTTATATCGGAGGCTTGGACATAAAGACGGCGACGGGCTCACCGCCTGTCACGTTGTCCCGAAAATATAGTCAAAGTCAAAGATAGTCAAAGGGACTGAATTGTCTAGACTAGACCTAGAATTGCGTGAAGATATTTATTTATTATTATTATCAATAATTATATACCCAGGCAGATGATAAATATCAAAGCTACTGTATTATTATTAAGCTTAGTAAGTGTTTGGAGTTCCTCCACCGATAAGTCTGATTATACTGTCCGAATATACCTTAATCTTGATTTGTTTTGCATCATTTTGGTAGTAGAATAATGATTATAATCACCTAACGCTACCATAAGCAGACCATAGTACAATTTCAGTGTGTAATATTTCGTGTAAGTCTGGTAAAAGACCATTGAAATTATTTTGTATAATTCTTTATAAATACATATTATTAATGAACTTATAAATAACTTATTTAATAAAAAAAATGTCTTCACGGATAATCCCTGATGTATCCCGACTAGGACTATATGAGGGTCAAAGAAAACTTATCGCCAATTATCACGATCTTTACATATCTCTTTAAAAATAGTAGCCCCATAGTATTCGAGAAATCTGTGATTCAGATACCATACAACGTGCACAATAATTTCAATAATTTTGATACCAAGTTGAATAAGAAACGCGTATTTATTGATCAAAGTCATTGAAAACAACAACAATTTCCTCAAAACCGTACCGGCGAAATATAATAACTATACTCCTGATTCTGGACCAGTAATATCTTAATTAGATTATTTTGCTGAAATATCAATTTATTATATAAAGTAATCCAAATTTCTTTGCCATTTTCAAACTCAATAATCTTAGTAAATACGCAAAGGTAAATAAGGTACTTTATTTCGATAAGAGCAATTAAAAAAAATACTTAAATCTTGCAATAAGTGTTATAATATAAAAGGGACTCGAAATAGTCCGTATAAATATTACATACAATATGCGCGGTCGGTTTCGCAAGAGCCCGGCACATTCTACCTTAGATAAATGTACACTCTACGTAGGATTTATGTATAACATTTTCCAGAAATTTCCATATCTAGAATACAACCTATAGAAGTATATATAGTAGATCAAATACATAATAGATCAAGTATGCAATATAATTAAATCAAGTTCATTGAAATTATACATGTTTTGCCGAAAAAGAATAGAAATTAATAATATTGACAAATTAAATAACAAAGCAAATATTCATTTTTGTTTAAATTCCCTATGAATATTCAGAGGGATAAAATGAAAATCTTCGATAACCCTTTCAATATTAATAGCAATTATAGGAACTAAGAATTATTTTGTGTTTTGTATATATTTTGTATATGCTACAATTGCAATTACTGGATTTGTGGTACAGGACTTGAATGATCGAAATTCGATAAATGTAAACATAAAAATGTATAAGAACGGAGAAGAATTAAATTAGCAAACATTTATACCCGACCAAGACCTATTTTTAGTAAAGGTTCGTTTGGTTAAAAATGTTACACTGACAAATTCGACTTTGGTATTTCACGCAATACGCTCACCTATAAAAATAACTTACAAATACTTGAAAGTCCTGCAAAATTAAGTGCATGGCATAGACCTTCCAAGACCAGATAACTCGCACTGTACACGTCGCTGTCCTAACCAAAGATATAAACCGTTCATGAGTTTAAAAAAAAAAAGCATTGGTACGAGCCTACCCCCTAGGGAACGAACTCGTGTCCTTTGACTCCAATCCCGAATATCCAACCATTCGGCTATTATGATTCAGCCCGTTACCATCAATAAATAGCCACATCTGACATTATTGGAGCAGAGGATTTTATATCTTGTACGTAAAACCGGCGAAAACATAGGCCTGCGTAAGAAACTAAAACAAAAAACATCGTGAATTTCTCCGACCATGGAAATAAAATAAGCTTTCAACAAACGAGGTAGGTTAGGCTTTATTTTCAGTTAAGGGTTGAAAAGTAGCACCAAATCGCAAAGAATATTCTTTTTATTTATAGTTGTTATTGAAAAATTACTTCGCACCATTCCGCATGCAAATTCATTTTTTTTCTGCATGCGGAATGGTGTGAAGTAATTTTTCAGTAACAAATTTACAATAAATTTCCGCAAAGTAACGCCTAAGTCAATTAACTATCTTTTTTATTTATATAAAAGACTGTAAAATAATAAACTTCTCGATGCCGACACCATTAAAGTTCTAAGTATTGCGTACTCGGTAAAAGAAAACATTACGGTACGCTTTCTTACCTACTTAATTACCGGTGAAGGTCCACTGTAGGGCAGGCCTCTCTCGTTAGGAGGATTAATAATAATCGTCTGGCTCGGCAAGCGGAATAACCTCAGCTCACCAGTATACTTAATTGGTTGACATGGTTAATTTGTCTGGTAGTTATCCCACCGTCTGGCGGTATCCAATACGATATAATAAGTGAAATCTTTTATTCTCCTTTCCAAATAACCCTAGAAAGAAATTGAGTAATATTTTTTCTTACGCCGATATATCACAACTGATATGTAAACAACAGATTATTTAAATTTCCGTATAATTATTATTTCAGAATAAGTGATTTGTGTTAGTACTTTAAAAATATGTACAAAATTTCACGCATTTCCATAATACTGGGGTAGACAGAAGTCTAGTCAATTAAGTGCTTCCGACCTTTTCACTAAAGACAATTTTTTGTTAATTTTTTGTCTCCGAAGACAATTTTTGTCAAGGCTCACTTGTCATCTGGAAAACCAGCTGACTAGTGAGCCTTTCGCGATTTTAGTTTTCAAGCGGACGGATATGTATTTACATACGTAAATAATATTATGTACAAATAAACATTTATAACTCGAATAAAAACATTCATATACATACACAAATATTAGTGGTCCCTAACGCGTGTCGTTCTAATCTATCTATTCGGTTCCATTCGAATCTCTATATCGAGAGTACTTTCTCTGATAATTTAAGAGTATTTTATAGTTTTTTTAGAATAAATTTAAGCTCATGAGTGAAAATATAAAGCTAAAGAATTGTTAGTACTTTACGAAATCAGGTCACTGCTGAGTTTTGCATTATTTGTTAAATTTTAAGCAAGCTTTCCTGTGACACGGTCTTTTATAGCCGCCCTTCCTGTTTATATACATAATTGAAACCTTGCGGCTAAATTAGCAGTTTCACCGAAAATATTCATAAGGGAGGTGTCCGTGAGGAGATTAAGTTTTAACCTACTTATATCTACCGCGCTGATTTTGTAGTCTCAATGTTAAACTTTTTTATAACAACATTAAGACTTACAAACGAGATACTGATAGAGAAATATTTTTCTGCTATTGCTATTGGGTCGAAGGGACTTAAATGTCTAGTCTACTTTTAAGGTCTTTTTAAATTATTATGATAAACGAACAATGACACTATATTATTATCAATAAACAAGTTACCAATAATGGCACGCTAATTATACCACCAACATAGTTTACAACTGTTTACCGGAGATAATTTTAGTTGTCCCGAAAAATATCTTCGGTGGAATGTGGGTCGAAAGGACTTAATTGTCTAGACTAGACATCTGTCTACCCTGTATTGGGAATTGCGTGAAAATATTTTATATTTTTTTACTTGAGATAATTATCCAAGACAAAAGTACCGGTATTACTACTTTCAACTTCTAAAGTGCTATTAAGTGTAAGTGTAGACAGAGGTCTAGGAGAATTAAGTCCTTTCGATCTACCTTTCACCGAAGACATTTATGGGGACAACGTGACAAGTGGTGGGTCTGTCGCTATCTTTATATCCAAGCCAACGATATAAATCGTACACAAGTTTTGAAAAAAAAACCTTTGGTACCTACCTGGGAATCAAACAAGGGTCTCTTGACTTAAATTCCGATCACCCAACCACTCTGTCATCGTAACTTCTTGAGTTGATTAAAAACTAACTATATATATAATGTAATAACTAAAACTAAAAAAATACTATGTAATTTTATAAAGTTTTAACTATTTGTAGCTAATATATCTATATCATAAAAGGTTACATTATTCGTCCAAACAATGCGGTAATGTAGTCCGTTTACCAGCATTGGTGCAACGTCTGATGCAAACAGTTGACATTGTTAGCGGCAATGCGTCCTTCTGGGCATATTATAATGTCACTTATTAATTAACTCCACACTATACTATTAATTATTACACAGTGTATGGAGTAAAATAATGTCAATTTGTGTACGTTTTAGACAGATTTAAAATATTATATTTATCAAGTAATTATTCATATGTCAGGTGGCTATGTTAACATTATAGTGTATGCACGTAGGTTCATACTCCTTAATGACTGTTACATTTGCCTCGGAAAGGTAAATAGAGAGCCTTACAGATTAATTACAATCGGTAAGGTTTTCCATCTAATTGTTCAAGGGTTATTTGTTACCTACTTTCAATTAGCCTATTTACAGCAAATATGCTTTGATGACCCCTGTGAACGAGTCGCGTGCATACCGCTTTTCAAGCTGTCAACAGCTCTGAGATCCCGGGATCGATTCCTCGTCGGGTCAATATAAAAACACTTCCTACACTTTCTCGGGTCTGAGTGTCTGTAGTACATTCGTTGTTTCTGATTCCATATTACAAGTGCTTAAGCTGCTAATTTCGGTATCAGAGTAGTATAAATACATACATTGGGGCAACATCCCATACATAATGTATGTGATGTTGCCCCATCTCATAAATTGTGTACGTACAGTATACATAATATATATAAGTAGTATAATACTTACTGTATTATATAAAAATATACATACATAATGTATATTTATGTATACAGAAGTCACTGACTATCCGTTAAACTAGTCCCGTTTGCTGAAATAACATATAAAAAGTAAAAATATTTTTGTAAGTATTCAAAACTGTAATTATGAAATTTCTGGTTACGACACCGTGACACAAACCCCAGTCAATGTCAGTTTACTTTAATATGACAGAGATAGATTTTGATGTATAAACTCTCACTGTTTATGTATTTATTCTATAAAAGAAAGTGACGCACTTTGTGTTTGTGTATGTTACAATAATGTTGAACTTTAAGCAATAAGGGAAATTTAACTACAATAGTTACTTAATAATTTACATGAAGCAAGGATTTAATTTTGAATCCATTTGTTAAACCAATGAGTAAACCATTATTATTCATACTTGCAAGTTTATTTCGGATGGTGTTCATATTTCTTGTACGAAAATATGATTAGTATATTAAACTTATAGTTAATATATAAAACATGAGAATATTTTTTTTCTTTATTTATTTATTTAGGGGCTTTTATTCTATTTGAATGTCAACCCCATCATACTCTGATATGAAGTTTTGAATCAACAATAATTTATAAAAACTGAATTCCAAAATCGAGAGATTAAATTATTAATGCTGCATGACCATGGCAAATATGCTTTTCGCTGCTTCAGAGTTTAGTTCAGCTAATATCGCCTAAACTCCTCCAACGTCCACTCTATTTATATTATGTTTTTGCATCAATGATTCTCTCTCTCTCTCTTTCTCTCGTGTTTCACATATTCCACAAATATGTGATGTACATCTTCCACTAAACCACATACTTCACCATTGGGAGAACTGATTTTCCCCATCAGGTAAGTAAATTTATTTGAAGGGTAGTGTCCCGAACATAACCTATTTGCCGTTACAATAAATGGTCTACTCATTTTGGATTCTATAAACCACGGCAGTTATTATAAGGTAATAATTTATTTTACAACAATAAATATAGTAATTTTATAGGATGACTAAAAATAAGAAATTATTATTTTCGGACGATAACATGCTCACTACCTGTCACGTTGTCCGAAAATAAAATCTGATGAAATGTGGGTCCTGAGGACTTAATTATCCCGTTTTCCGCCTAAGTTTAGGTAGGTTGAGGTGACATCATTGGTGGTGAGCCTATTGTCATCTTCATGTTCAAGTTAACTGTACATACATACATTTTTATATTGATAAATATTCACATTCATCCTAGACTCGAGTACTAACATTCATCCCATAATTGTTTTGGGACATTATTGTCTAGATTAGACCTCTGTCTACCCCTGTATTGGAAATTGCGTGTAGATATTCTCTTTAATAAACTTCTTATATTCGACGTATTGAAAAATTGATAAACCCGTAAAGAGATTACTTTTTATAATTAGTATATGTTGGGGTTAGTAAAAAACAGGTAAACTTAAACACCTCAATACAAAAAACCATTTTGTGTAACATTTTTTTTTTCGACTTATATTTACACCATAATTGAGCAACTTTTCTTTTATATGATATTCGTGTACGTAACAGTTATCATATTTTGTTCCCAAATGTGTGTATTGTATGTTTTCAGTATTTGCGTACAAAATTGTCCAAATCCCTTAAAGACTATGACAAACGACGCTAAAGAAAATACGAGGGGAATCATAATTTAAATATATTCATCTTTTTAAGTCGAGTGTTTCATAAATGATGATAAACATTTACAATGCGCGCAGACAACATAGATTTGCGTTTCTTCACTTATGTACATTGTACATGTTTCAAAATAACATAGAAACAAAATCTAATTCCAAGAAAACAAAGAAACAAGCAATACCTTTGTATAAACCTTTTTCACCTAATATTTTTCTTTTCTGCTCTTTCTTATTTGCGTATACATAAATTATGAAATAAATAAATGATTGTAATAAACAACATTAACAATATTGACGAAATGACTAGTCTGTCTGCTTAGAAAAAACGTGAATATAATAATAAATTCTTTGTGCAAATAACTCAGCTAGACGGATTTCTTTATTATCTTAATATTGATATGGGTATTATAAATATTGCTAGGTTACTATGAAAAATGTAAACATTGCTTATTTTGAGTATTGATAACCTCAAATTGATAATTTCAAAGAAATTATTATATAAAAAATGCTAGTTAATAATAAATAAAAAACATACCTAAACATCTTCACGCACTTCCCAATACAGGGGTAGACAGAGGTCTAGTCTAGACAATTAAGTCCCTTTGACCCACCTGCCACCGAAGATATTTTCGGGACAACATGACAAGTGGTGAGCCCGTCGCCGTCTTTATGTCCAAGCCAACGATATTATTCGTACATAAGTTTTTGAAAATCCCATTGGTACGACTCTGCCACCTGGGAATCGAACTAGGGTATCGTGACTTTCGTATATGGTTTGTGTCGTGGTGGTTAGTATATGGTTTAGTATATAAAACTTGAGAATAATTTATGAAAGTAAGTTAATAGTTTTGTAACAATTAAAATAGTAATTTAATACGATGTCTAAAAATTTTTACTTTGGTGTTAATATTCAGATTCGAGAAAGATTACCACTGAAATAAGTAGATTTTAAATTGCTAGAGCCGAGTTCCATGCCTGCCGGTGACATATTTTCTAATCTCCCTGGTTAAGCCGCTGGTAGTAGTAATTAATTTTGTTAAGAGTCTCTCAATCCATGATTTTTTAAAATTCGATGGATATTGCATTATTTCCAGAAATAACTTTCTTTTTTTAATCTCGATCGTATCTACTTCCATGTCTCTGTAACTGAAAGGACTAACAAATGGATAATTTGATTTCTGATTTAACGATGATATTTAAGGTGTGAAAACTATATTTCTTTTCACCACTGCTTCTAAGCTTCAATGCGTATGTCGTCATTTGGTTTACGGCAATACTTGAATGGCGGCGTCGAACATTCGTTGTTATATTTCACAGTCCGCAACCTAAATCACTAATATAAACCAGATTTCCTGATTCTAATTCAGGTACTTTCCGTTTAAAAATATACTTTGTATATTCTTTGTGTCGATTTCGTAAGAGACGATTAAGTGACTAGCTTTAGCTACTGGTCGATAGCAGAATAGCGATTTCACAAAATTTCGATTAAAATTTATCAGAACGAATGTGCCTGCTACTACGATCGCCAAGTGTGGCGATTGTGGCAAACCCTCCTTGGCACAAGAGAGGCATATGTTCTGGAATGAATTTTAACGGTATAATACCAAAAAACTACAAATGTCAAGATCGATCGTGTTGAATTCCTGACAAAACCAAAATTATTGAGAAATAGTTGTATGTTATCTTATGAAAGAACTGAAGAAATGCTAATGATATCACAATGGCAATAATTAATGCCCAACCACATCCTAACACATACTATTATACACAAACACTTTTGCATCCTTGACTTGTATCTTGTCTGTTGTTATTATTCAGGAGTCAAGAGACCCGACTTCGATCCCCGAGGCTTGTGCCAATGGGTTTTTTTTTTCAAAAACTTACGTACAATACATATCGTTGGCTTGGATATAAAGATGGCGATGGACTCACCACCAGTCACGCTGTCCTGTCACCTGTCAACATTTTCGGTGAAAGGTGGGTCGAAAGGACTTAATTGGTTAGACCTCTGTCTATCCCTATATTAGGAGTGGCGTGAAGATACGTACATATATATAATAAAAAAATAAGTAGAACATTCGGTTTATTTCTTTCTAACATATGCCAACTAATTATTTTATATATATTATTAAATACAGCATAAGGAAAAAAATTATTATAATTTTTTCCTAATGCTGTATTTAATAATATAACTTATTATATTAATACTAATCTCTAGCTTAATATTAACAGTTGTTACAATTTTAACTACACCAACATAAATTATTTACTGTTCATTAGGACCTTACGGGGCATAAATGACAAATGTTACAAAAGAAAATGCGAAGTACAGAATAACAGGATGTGATTGGCAAACTTTTTTATCCCGTAAATTGTAATATTTTTCTTGAAATATATCGTACATAATGTTATACAATTAATGTACAATTAAAAATAGCAATGTTATTATTGTTAAAATAAAAGTTGTTTACCCAATGGCCTAGTTGCAATAGCCTTCGAAGCTTAGTATCTCGAGTTCAAGTATCGCCAAGGACATTTATATACGTAATGAATATTAAAGTTCGTAGTCCAATGTCTGATATTATGTGAGTGATTGTATGTCTGTACATTGAAGAGATTTGAATTCAATTAAATGGAACAGGTTACCAGTTTATAGTTTTCAGAATTCTTGTCTGTTTGTCAGCTTTTCGGTGCCGGTGCTTAAACTGTTGAAGTATTACTAAAGATACAGCTTGAGCTTTCTTAAGTTCGAGTTATCATTATTCATAGGTTCATATTCATAGGTTCCTGCGGGAGACACGTAGCGAAATATTTAGAACAGATTTCGATCAATTTTGATTTTCTAATATTTTCATTTGACTTTCTAATATAGTAGTTCTTAAGTTATAAAAACTGCAATACAATCCCGTCTAGAAATAGGAGCATATCGACTTAACCCGGCATTACATGGATACATTTTCTAATGACATACTGTATGTATACATCAATAAAAACAACAATAAATCTGAATAAGTATGGTTATATACTTAAATATATACATTTAAATAAAATTGAAGTGCTTTTCACTGAATCTTCAAGTCATTCCCAATACGAAAAAGTGACAAGAGCCTGTCGCCGTCCTATGTCCAAACCAACTACATATGTCTCATACCTATACCTGGTCCGGCCATAAGTTCTGTTGCAAATGATTTCAATTCTTATATAGTGCGAAACGTTGGTCCCAATTCTGTCTTGGGTAGATCGTGCCGTGTGACCAAGTGTAACTCCTGCTGGAAAGTCCGGGGAATATTTTTAAAAAGTATTTTGCTGAGCGGTTTCACAACAAGATCCAAAGCTGTATCTTGATACACTTTGGATGAAGTTTTCACTTCTTTTTTCATTTATTTCATCGGTATCGGTTTATATTTATATGATTTTCACCTGCTATCGCCACAGAAGGCATTTTGATCGATCCACTCTGTTTAATTGTTAATATTGATTCAAGGCATGTCCTATATATCGACGACAAGCACCGAGCTTCAGGCCTCTTTTTATAATAAGTGACAGAGTTCTAGCGGGAATCTTTATTTTTTTTGATTCGTAATGGGGTTTCTACTAATTCTGGATTTAACAGCAACCTTTGTAGTATTCTTCAGCAGAAGTGTGATCTGTTGATAGTAAGATATAGTATAGAAGTACGATGTAGTATGGAAGTGTCTGGAATAAAACCACTTTGTACAAGGCGATCATAGCTTATCAGTATCAAAACAAGAGTGGACGTGTAACGAATATGTAGGATTATTCTGTTTTTTAATGGAGAAAGTCATGTATTTGGTTTTGTCAATATTTAGCGTAAATACACTGTCACGTAGCCATTTTGTAACAGAGTCGAGGCCATGTTGTGCAAGAGAAAAAACTTCTTGCCATGTATCCGCATTAAATAAGAGTACGGTGTTGTCTGCTTACTTACTTAGGACTCTTCCCGGAATATCAAGTTGACCTATATTATTCATGTATACCAGAAACAGAGAAGGTCTAAGAATGCTTCCCTGTGGGACACCATAAATAACTGGAAGCTCCTGGCTGATCCATTTTCCCATTTTTATTTGCTGGGTCCTGTTACTGAGATAGCTTCGGAACAACTGTAGAGGTATGCCCCTGACGCCAATGTTAGCAAGCCGTTGTAACAAAATGGGGACAGAGACAGTATCGAAGGCTTTCGCCAAATCAATAAATACCGCAACACACTTTTTGTTACTATCAAGTTTCCTTACTACATAATCTGTCAGTTCATGGACAGCGTCTGCTGTTGATTTACTTCTGCGAAATCCAAATTGATTTGACGAAATTAGACTCTTGGTTTCAAGATAACAGACGAGTCTAGAATTGATTAGTCTTTCCAGTATCTTTGAAATGGAGGGTAATATTGAAATTGGACGATAGTTGTTGATACTGCCTCGCCACTCTTATAAATAGGTTTTATTAGAGATTTTTTGAGTAAAAGTGGAAATATTCCAGAAGTTATAGATAAATTGCAAATGTGCGTCAGAGGCTTGATGAGTATATCCTTATGCTGTTTGATCATATTATTCAGTATTCCGTCTACTCCCGGAGCACAATCATTTTTAAGGCCAGCAACAATAGATTCTACTTCCAACTCGTGGGTCGGGAGTAGCACAAATGACTGTTCGACAGCTATACTAGATTTGCACGCCAATTGTGTGGAGGTTGAACTGATATTAATTATTTTTTCAATAATCAGATGCATACTTGTCACTAGAATTTTCAGTTGTGTCAATGTTTATATCTCCTATAATAATATTTGTGTAATGTGAGAGTGTTAATGTTAATAGCTATTATCACAGTATTTTTTTTATATTTAACTAATAAGCAGTTTGCTTCCTGTATGTTTGCCTCCACTATGGAAACATAAATATCATTCCTATAATATACAACAACGCCTTCATTCTGAGTATTATTATGGGTTGTGCCAAAGTTATTATATACACTTATGGGTGGTATGGAGAAAGTCGAGGATAGCCAGCATTCGGTTAAAATTATAAGATCCCATTCTATTTTTGTTCGAAATAGCAATGTTTCAAAATTCAGTATATTGCATATTATGCTACGTATATTTTGAGAGGGTATTTTTAGCCCGTTGTTCGAATTAGGGCAAATTGATACAAACTCTTCAGGAGTCCCCTTCGAAACACTAGCTAATTCAATATTATCAATCTCTTGATTTAATCTTACGATATCTTGATTTAAGGAATCGAATTCTATGTGTATAATATTTTATATGAAATAATAATAAACTGAAAAAGGTCAGGTTAAGAATTAGGTTTTGTATGTTCGTCGCAATAAGCATATGTATGAATGATATACATAAGTATTTTAACACATAAGTAATGGAAAAGGTATATGTCGAAAATGTTTTATTTGTTTGTCGTTTTGTTTTGTAATTTGTGTTATGTGTATACAAACAAGGTAATAATGAGGCAGTAAGAATTAATGTTACAATTAAAATACTCACATAGGAAGCTTGGTTTAGAAAATTAAAGATGAGCTTAATATTAAACAAAAATAACGAATAAGAAAAAAGTTCAGCATAAATTGGTACTAGTCACATTTTTATAATCTTCTCCAAAATTTGTCCTGATTCAATTGATATTATTTTAGATTTATCGTCTTTGCGTAGAAATATTTTTCCATTTGAGCACCAACAGTACTTGAATTGTTTTTCTTTAGCAAGTTCTTTGCATTTGAGAAAGAGTTTTTTTGTCGAGTAGGTCAGGTGTTCCTCCACATAAACTGGTTTTTGTTCTCCCGGTAGTCCAATTAATACGGTCTGTATTAAGCTTTTTATCTTTAGGTTGATCTCTGTTGTAGCAGACAATATTTTTAATTTGGTTTGAACTGAAGAAAATTCTGCTACGATTGTTCTAGGAGCATGCGGTTTGTTAGGGAGACGAAACATATCTCTCAAATCAGAGGGTTGAATTTTAATATTTAAGGTGTCGCCCAGCTTAGTAACAATAGAGACGAGGTCATCTGACGTTTCCGTGATTTCCGCCGACAAATTTCTTACCTCTATGGAAGCCGATCTAGACTTCAAGTGCTTTTCTAAGTTGCTAATACAGTCTAGGTTCTTTTTCCGATCTTTCTCCAATATTTCAATTTTGTTCTTCATTTCCTCATAACTGGTGTTAATGAAACTCATGGACGCCTCAATTTTAGAGTTAGATTCTTGAATTTTTCGGCATTGGGTTTTAAGATCAGACATATCCGTTACAAGTTTATTTAAAATAATGTCTGATTCTCTTTCCACGAATAAATTGTGCTCGGTAAGTTCTTTAGAGCACTCTTCAACTCGCTTATGTCGCTTTCGATCGCTTCGAGCCTAATACGCTTTGATCGTAGTGTAATACAACTTGATAGTTCCCCCACATTATCGAGATCAGACAGTTTTTTCGCAATATTAGGTTCTGATGACCCGTGTTTAAGGTTCTTTCTTTGTTTAGGAGAGTGTTTCACCGACATTTTTTTTATAAGCTCAATTAGAAAAAAAAAGTATCAGTCTTGAGCAGTCTTGAATGTAATAGGTTATCATAAATAATATCCGATAAACAATTTTGTATTTGCAGTTAGGAAGGTGCGATTAAAGTGGACGTTATCGACGATTTCATAGATTTCTGCTTTCCGTCCACTATAAGTAGACACTTACATCTGTCACTGTTTAGCAAAATGCTTGGAGATATAGTGCGTTTCTTACTAGTAAGTGTGTACCTCTTTTTACTTTAATAAAAGAAAACTATACTCACTAGCAATATCCTTTATTTCTTGAATATTCTGTAGTCCTAATGGTAGCGTAGTGTAGTTACGGAACTGGTGCGACATTTCTCATATTAGTTTCGCCTTCCCATGACCAGTAAACTCTTGTCGACTTCTGTACTTCTAATATTATGTTAACCTTGGAACTTATTTGATATTTGGTTTTTAAAAACAAAATGCGGGCTAACTAACTATTTACGCGACTGAGCTCCTCAGCGATCCGAGAGCGAGAGGAGGATTTTAGTGCCGATGTGGACGCCACTTGACAACAGACGTCGTCAAGTAATACATATAAATACATATCGGCCTATTAAATTCCTCTGCTGGACATAGAGGGGATTTGTCATACTCGCCACGCTTGGCAAGCGGATTAGCGATCGCAGCACCAGAACACTAGCACCTCAGATGCTGCTGCCCATCTTCAGTCTGATAATTTTGGTCTGATATTTTGAGATGGTTATCCCGCCATCTATCGGTTGCCATATTCAAGGCTGTTTCCCTCAGTCGCCTCTTACGATATCCTCAAGTTAAGTATTAGAAAGATATAATTGCCTAATTGTATTGTTATAAATAATTTAGTTAAGTTATTTTAAATGTTTAAAAGTATATCTTCAACCGTATATTGATAATGAACGATACCAAATATTAATAGATTATAATATTGTTAATTAATGTTTACGAAAATATATATGGAAAATGGACAAAATGCTATCATTTAAATTGGTAACTACTCAAAGTGGCTTTTATTACAGTTATGGAAGTATTTTATACGTAGTCTAATTTAACTTACTCCGTGGCCATAGTTTAAAGCAACAAAGGCAAAGTTTGACATTTTAGGGTCCGTTTTACATCACTTTAATACTTCTGTTATTTCAAACAATAGTTATAGAGTTTCAGATTGTTTGTTTTGTTTCTCTTGTATTATTCCAAGTGGCTTATTAAATTCGGACGTTAAAAGTAACAGAAAATTAAAACTTCACGTGTGAAAATATTTAGACTTATTCAAATATACTGTAAATAAAAATATTCCAATAGCTTATTTTAGTTTTATTTACTGACATTTATTTCTACTATAAAAGATCTATTGAAATAAATGTCAGTAAATAAAACTTCTTCAAGTCTGGAACAATATGAAAAGTTAGCTATACACAAGCACTCCACTCAATAATTTTCTACAACAAAACATAAAAACTTTTATAAACTTGCCGAAAAAACGTAATTCGAAGAAAATTTGTTAAAGTAGTTGAATGTATTGATAACATTCAATAATCTGTGGTATAACGTAGTCGAACCGACATTCTATACTCCCAAACCGTGACACATGAATATGTGTAATGGTGCTAGTCCACAACACCGAGTTACATACGGTCTTACAGATTCAATATTCCGTATAATTCGTGAATTTAAATAATTTCGTGCAGATTCAATATTCCGTATAATTCGTGAATTTAAATAATTTTTATAAAGTCTAGCATCAGCTTTTGCTACGTACGAGCCACGAGCCGAGAAAAACTTTTCTTCTCCTTTTCTTTTCCTTTTTTCTCGTCCCGCAATACATATAAAAATAATTAATATAATTTGATGTGTGATTACGCCGTGGCAATTGTATATTGCCCTTTCTTTGTTTTTTGTTTGAAGGGACTAAAATGTTATTAAATTAAAGAGAGGGACTTAAAGTTGAAATATATATATATATATATATATATATATATATATATATATATATATATATATATATATATATATATATATATATATATATATATATATATATATATATATATGTATATATATATATATATATATATATATATATATATATATATATATATATATATATATATATATATATATAAATATATATATATTTGTATGTTTATATATGACTTTATGTATGTAAGTTTATATTATATATTTATCTTTATCTTTAATTGACTACATATCTATTTTTTGCGTAATAGTTGTATTGGTGTATATTTCTTTTCATTTGTTACTTACCTACACCAGATTTCTTTCTTCTAAATCCTGTCCATCCAAAGGTTGTCTGGGAGAAATCGCTTTGAGCGATAAGTCCGCCCATTGTGCTACCATTTATGTTTAGACTGTTTGTCATATTATATTTCTTTTTTTTATGGTGTGCAATAAAGTGTACTCTCTCTCTCTCTCTACAATCTTCACGCAATTTCCAATACAGGGGTAGACAGAGGTCGAGTCTAGACAATTAAGTCCCTTCGACCCACCTTTCACCGAAGATATTTTCGGGACAACGTGACAGGTGGTGAGCCCGTCGCCGTCTTTATGTCCCTCTACAATCTGTTTAACATTTTCATGCTATGATACTCGTAGTTCATAGACGTTAATTCAAAGGTGTTTGCCAAAATTCTAAAGATATAATACAATTACATAACACCATTTTGTTCAACTTTAAGTCCCTCTCTTTAATTTAATAACATTTTAGTCCCTTCAAACAAAAACAAAGAAAGGGCAATATACAATTGCCACGGCGTAATCACACATCAAATTATATTAATTAATTTTTTATTTGTATTGCGGG